>NJDD01008119.1:20526-63202 GCA_002245505.1 Calephelis nemesis | reverse complement strand
AAATATTATTACTACCGATTCCCACCAGGATGGCTGTGGAAATATTTATCGACGCATTGGACATATCATTATCGGAAGAAAACATTGCACAAATTGATAGATGTTTGAAATGTGGTCCTGCAACGGATTTTTTTTATTGCCGACGTGGTACTGCGGCAATAAATGAACTTTTTTGTAGAAACTGTGGCGGTGCCATTTTTTTAATCTTAGATTAAATTAAATTTTTTGTAAGCTAATAATGTTATTAATGTTTAAAAAAAGGATAATTTAATTTTTGTTATGTTAAAAAAACGTAGTATGTTATTTTAGTTATTAATGATTAAAAACGTAGAATGTTATTTTTATTTAAAAAAAATTTACAATTATATTTTAATTTCAAAATGTATTTATTATGTGTGTTTTATTATGTAGGTATAATGGAAACAGTGTCCATGTCATACCACTGCCAGACGGGCATAGGGCATATAATGACCACTTTCTTTGAATATTGATTTTTCCTAAAATGAAATGTTTAGTTAAAAATGTTTAGCTTCATACGAAAGATACAAATATTGGTAATCAAATAAAGGTTTTATCAATTAAAAAAAAAACAAAAATCACTATAAAACTCCAATTACCTAGGTGGTCGATAAATCGTACTATGCCTGATTAAGGGTTAATAATTAATGAAACACTATGAATAAATTGTGAACGAAGTCGATTTATTTGCAATTTTACTGCGTTTAAACTATTAATCTATAAATGTAGGTATGCACTAGGGTTGCTGAGGATTCCTCTTCCGCTTCCTTATAATGCGGAAGTTCCGCAATATTTTGGGTTCCTCAACCGTTACCGCATCCTCATTAATAAAAATTAAAAAATCCTCTTCTGCTATCGCTTCCTCAAAATTTAAGAGGAATTTATGAGGAATTTCTTTGCGCATGCGCGTCGCGTATCCATGGCACCGCACACGCTTCATCGCCATGCCGGGCCGTACGAGCGAGCGAGACCACCCCTCCCGCCATCCGCGCAATTCCCTGCTTGTTTATTTAACAAGCGTTGCTTTGTTTACGCGCGTACGCAAATAATCTGATAGTAATTTGATTTATTTTACTAAAAATCAAAAGGAGACCTAAGTGACTGTGCGTTGTAACGTGTGTAATCAAACTTATTGAAGAAAAGAGCGCGGGACTTCTGGGCTACGAAGTCATCTCCAGTCACGTCTTTTAAAAGAATATATGAAGTATGAGAAACGAGATGCGGCTTTGAAAAATGCTGAAGTGGAAAAGAAACGTAAGTTCACAGAAGAAACTTCACATCAGTTGGTCAAGAGGCAAGTCACTTTACAAGATCCATTAACGAAAAATCAGTGCTGGGATTCATCACACGAAAAAAGTCGTGAGCTAGATGTTAATGTGCGAAATGATCGCGTTGCAAAATTTACCTTTTAACTTTATAGAAGATATTGGTTTTAGACGTTTTGTCCATGCCGCACAGCCTAAATATGTTTTAAAAAACGTCAGTGTTATAATTCGCATTTGTGTAATTACGTTTGTCCTACACTTTATGAAACAATAAAAACTTGATAAAAAATTTGCAAAACGTCTCTTTCACAAGGACAGAGCCTGGAGCTCTGCTTAGTTTTACAGTCCATGGCATTAATGATGGTTTCGAAAGAATGTCTGTAGATCTTAAATGTGTCACACCCGAAGAACAACACACGGGCGATCTGGTAGTTCAAAAACTCGAAGAAATACGAGAGGAATGGGACATTCCTCGGCAAAAGCTACATGCAATAGTCCGTGACGGTGGATCTAAAATGAGACGAGCTGCGCGTATCTCACAAATCGACGATATAGATTGCACCTTATATCAATTACAATTGTGTATATGTTCAGCTTTGGCGGGTAATGAACATTTTTCAACGCTGTTAATTATTCTGTAACTGGACAAAAAGAATTGAACAACTTTTAAGAACGCCTGGTTTTACCTCGGTGGAACAGCATGTTTTATATGATTGAGTGACTTATTAAGATAAAGGATGCCACTATACACATCGCAACTTTTAAATTTGCCACCACTTATAAAAAGTGATTGGTTGAAACTTGAAAATTGTACGAAAATTCTGAAACCATTCGTAGAGGTAACTAACTCTTTGAGCAGCGCTGAGTCATGTATATCATTGGTTATACCACTGATTCATGTCATGCAAAATTTTTTGAGAGAAGATAACATCAGTAATGACCGTGATTGCAAAAGTGTCATCCAAAAAATGATAGAAGAGATTAACAACCACTTCGGTGAGCTTCATAATAATAAACTTTATGCCATCTCTACTAATTTGGATGCAAAATACAAAACTAAATTTTTTAATGAAATAACTAAAGAACGCATTGAATTAGCACTACTAACATCAACCAGCCAACAACGCCCAATAGATACGAGGGTCAAACTGAAAGTTCTTAGAAAATCAAAAACTAAGCATTCTAGCAAGTTATTAGTTTTATTATAACTTTTCAAAATAGCGTCCATTTACATCAATACATCACTGCATTCGATGGAACCTTTGAGAAAAGCACCTTGCCCACTCGGCCTTAGGGGTCTCTTCGACGGCGTTTTGAAACGCAGCCACTGCTTCTTCGGCGTTCATAAAATGTTTTCCTCGAAGTTTTTCTTTTATTTTTGGGAATAAATAAAAATAGCAGGGTGTGAGGTCGGGGCTATACGGCGGGTGACCCAATAATTCCACGTCCGAGGTCGCCAAATAGTCGATCGTTTGCCTGGCGGTGTGCGACGAGGCATTGTCGTGATGAAGGAGGATCCTGCTGCGAGGTCGTTTCTCTCGAACTTTTTCCAAGACAAGTGGCAAACAGTTGTTAGTGTACCACTCTGCATTAACCGTTTTCTGATCCTCTAAGACAACTGTCGCGTAATGACCTGTCTTTCCGAAGAACGAGGCCACCATCTTTTTTCCAACACTTCGACCTCTCTTCACTTTAGTTGGCAACTCTTCGGAAGGAAACACCCACTGAGCAGACTGTCTTTTGGTTTCAGGATCATAACAGTAAATCCAGCTTTCGTCACCCGTTAGTATGTCGAACACAGCATTTGAGTCACCTCCGTTAAATTTTTGGATCATTTCTCGGCACCAATCAACACGGCGGAGTTTTTGAGCCTGTTTCCTGACCGCTAAATGTTCATGGAGGATTTTGTGCACTTGACTCATACCTATGCCTAGACTTGTCCGAATCTGCTGATAGGTCACTCTTTTGTCAGTCTCTATCATACGCCGCACAACACTGATATTGTCTTCAGTCGTCGCTGTAGAAGGCCGTCCCTCACGCAAATCATCGGTGAGATTAGTTCGACCACGTTTGAATTCATTAAACCAGTTGTAAACTGTGGCACGAGATGGGGCTTCATCGTGAAAAGCCAATCGAAGTCTATCATAACTTTCTTGTTGACTTATATGACATCGAAAGTCATAAAAAATCATTGCACGAAAAGTCTCTCGGCTTAAATTCATTCTGACGTGCACAGACAATTTTCAATTTGCCGCCAAATCGTAAAACAAATGACAAATGAATGAAATGTATACTCAATATTATTGGTAAAGAGTTATATTTTCAAAATTTAAACTTATTTTTTTAATATCATGCTTTTAAGTTGCCAGTTCTAAAAACTTTCAGTTTGGCCCTCGTAATGTCGTAATGGAAGTCCACAATCAACCTTCCACTAGTTCTGGAGCTGTAGAAGACACATCCTGCCCTACAACCACCGCTTCCACGGGAAAGGTTGTGGATTCAATGTTAGCAGAAATTCTAGCCTCTGAACCAAATAATGACAATGAAACTGAAAGTTTACCAATAGAAGATAGGTGCGTGGTACTGAAATTAATTAACTACATCAAAGAAAAACGAATTAATATGCACGAAGACAGCCCCTTCTATGATGGAAAAATAACCCAAAATATTCGGAGTTTTACGGAGATGTACGGCAATACCTATCTCCTCCTTCATCACGTGTCTCCAGCGAAAGACTTTTTAGTTGTGCTGGATTGATATATGATGAGCTAAGAAATCGGTTATCAGGGGAAACAGCGTCCAAATTATTTTTTATAAAAAATAACCTTCCTAAAATTAATTTTGATTATTAGTGTTCAATTCTTTTATTTTTATTTCAATTTCTAAATAAATTTGTTTCATTCACTCATCTTTTTTCATGTGTGCGTCGTATGTTGTGCATATTACTGACATGAATTCCTCCTTAACTGCTGGTCCGATTTTGATAATTCTTTATTGGGTGTGTCTTGAGAATGGCGTAGATTCATAATACGGCATTTGAAAATACCCTTTTAGTTAATTTTTGTGTATGTATGTACCTAACTACCTAGTTATGAACAGACAGGATAGCAACTTTAGGGTTGGATCCGCTAGTATTTGTAATTTCCTAATTCCTATTATCCTCTTCCGCATCCTCTTAATTTGCGCGTGACAATTCCTCTTCCTCATAATCACTTCCTCAACAACCCTAGTATGCACTATACATCTATCTATCTATAAATATATAAAAATGAATTCCCATTTCGCGGCGTCATAGCATCACGCCTGAACGGGTGGTCCAATAGCTAATTGTTTTTGATGTATTGATTATTGTGGGCAGAAGGTTCGAGAAAAACGGGGAAAATTGCAGGGAAACTAGGAAAAACTAATTTAATTTTTCTTATACAAACTTTCAGGTGTTAATATTAAGCGATACGAAGTTCGCCCCCAGTCGGCTAGTGTATATATAATGAAAGCGGAAAATATGAGAGTCGGAGAGGTACGTAATAGCAAGTATCATGTTATAAAAACCCTTAAAAATTAAAATGACATATGTAAATTTGCAAGAATTTCTTGCAATTCATTCATTTCATTTACAGTGGTTGCAGTTTCGTGAATTGCACCTTACCTTACGGACGAAGACATACAGACATAACAAATCTATAAAGGTTATTTATTTATTTATTTTGACCGCCTCGTTGTTCGAGTGGCTAGTGTACTCGCCTAACTGCATCGACGAACCGCGTGGCTTGGGTTCGATTCCCAACAGGGGCAGGCATTTGTGTGATGAACATTTAGATGTCTGCATTTCCGGGTCTAGGTGTTCATTAAATTTATTCTGTTATCTATTTAAGTACAGCAGGACCTCTTTAATCCGAATTCCGAAAAATTACCCTCCGTTCGGATTCGTGGAGCGTTCGGATTAAAGAATATTAGGAACTATAGATATATGGATATGGTACTTTTATGAAATTATGTAAATAGTATTGCGAAATGTTTATTATATATTTATTCAAAGACATATGAACAGTAACGTTTATTAAACTTTTTTAAGGAAATCCGATATTTTAGTTTGCCATTAAATACCTCCCGTATTTAACGACAAATTAAAAGTTTTGTTTTGCAATTTCCGTTCCGTTCTAACAACATAAGATCGTATATTTTCTCGTATCGTCGTATGTTTTTATATATAGAAAATAGTAGATTTGCCCACACCATTTAGCCTGTGCAAGAAAACTAAAAGAAATATTTTCTATCAGTTAATCTAAAGTTTTCGCATTTCTGAGAAATAGTCAAGATCACATGACGTGTCCATTTGCTTTAACGCTAACGTCGGTGAGCAACTGGAAAGAAAAGAGCCAGCGGGTATGGGCCGTTCGGATTATAGAGGGGTTCGGATTAGGAGTGGTTCGGATTAAAGAGGTCCTGCTGTATTTCTATGTACCTAATAGTATCGTTGACTAACACCTATTTAAAACAAGCATTTAATTTGCTTAATTTTGGGTTAGATTCAATTTGTGTAACTTTTCCAGGGATATTTATTTATTTATTCATTCCGTTTTTAAACTTCCAACTTCGTAAAAAAAAGTTAAGGTTTCTCTTTTTTATTTTCTACAATCACGCAAAGTCTATATAAAGGATTGTGTTAATTATTTTTAATCTGCGTAACATGCAAAATATTTTCTCGACAGAATAAAAGATAGATAATTATTTTACCAAGGTTTACATGTGCATGTAATAAAACTAAAGAAAAAAATTTTTTTTGTACATTCATATAATATTAATCGTAAAATTAAACATTACCATTAGGACCGACAAAATCGTCTTCTTATCGTCAAGATTCAAGAATAAAAAAAGACAAATACTTACCCCCTTACAAATAAAACTATATAATTTTATTAGTAAGGGGTTAAATATTTAATAATTTTATACAACTAGCAATCGATTGTATGGAGGGAACTGTGTGAGGTCATATGCATTTCCCTGTGGCTGACACAGCAGGAAATTGTCTTTTGTTTTGAACCATAGATTTTCCAATCCGATGGGTCAGTAAAATTTTCGAAAATTCAGCTCCTAAGATTTAACATTAGTACTGTTTATAATGTAACCTGTGACTCGAGACGACTGAATATACTTGAGAACAGAGTTCGCGCATTTCATTATTTCCCTGCATAAGATTCAGCAACATCAAAACGGGCCAAATAGATAATCGGACTATCGAATCTTCAAAGAATTGTCTGCTGCATGGCCACATGTACGTCATTTCCCAAACAAGCTCTGGAGGCGATTCTTAACTTGCACCCTCTATTCATTTACGTACAGCGGGTAGCTAAACCCGCTACGCTCCGCGCAGTGGAGAAAGACAAATGTAGCTGGCAATCTTGAACTCTGAGAAGACTTTACAATGTAATCAATGCTAATCCTATCACGGCGATGCTTTCAGATACAATGATAATAAAATAGAGTTTTAAAAGACAAATGAAACCAGCAGACAATAATGGCTTTACGGAGTACCGAAATCCATCAAATCAGGGGACGTGGTTAACTGACGGGTCAAAAAAGATGAAAAATCGGGAGCGGGTGCAATCTGCAAACGGTCGTTATTCAGCGAGCACGTGAACTTGGGTTTGCATGCATATCAGGCCGAAGCATATGCTATCTTTAAGTTTGCTGAAGAAAACCTAAGCCGGTCCTACTTTCTTAAGCACATCGTAAGAGCGTTTTCACATTATCCGATACGATGTCGGTGTCGGACGACGGTAGCCGACATCGGATAGCCGACAACATGTGCATTTTCACATATTTCCGACAAAATCGTTCCGAAACGGCCATTTGCTCGATAGCTATAACTTTATTTAGGTAAGTAACATTGACGTGTTTTAAGAGTAAGATGCCTTACCTACAAAATAAAAATAATTTGAATTTGAGCTCAGTGCGGGCAGGTCATTATGGCAAACTATAATAAAACATTTTATTTGCTATATCCTTTACAGTTGATTGTTTTTTTTTACTTTTTTTATTACATTTGAGAGGCAAAAAAAGATATGTCAACATTTGGTAGCAATTGAATTAATTTCTACCAGTTTTTTTTTATGACATTTGAAAGCAAACAAGCAGACGGATTTCTTGATGGTAAGAAATTCCCGCCGCCTAGAGACACCAAAGGTGGTAATGGTGCGTTGCCAACCAGAGGCCGGGATGTTAGGCCTCGAGCAAAAGTAAGTTTACCAGCTACCTTACCCTCCGAACCGGAACACGTCATGACGTTATAGCGGCAGGAATAGGTAAGGCGGTGGTACCAATCCGGGTGAGGCGCTGCGAAACTCTACCACCTAGTCAAAATTAATGTAATTATACCGTATTTGAATGATGACGACGCCGTGATAACAACCAAATTAGTAAACATGCTCAAAATGGCCGCTGCGCATGGGGCTCTACACTCTACGCACGTAGAGACAATTTAAATACACGTATAACACATACAAACATTATCGCCTACGGCCACGGGCGTCTGATGGTGCCGCCAGCATATCGGGGTCGGCTCCGACACCCGATATCGGGCAAGACAATAGAAAGTAGATATTTCATACATTTTACTTATTCCGCTATCGGATCGGCATCCGACACCCATATCGGATCGGATAATGTGAAAACGCTCTTATACTGTTGGATAGTCAAGTAGCTTTGAAAGCACTGCAATTCGTCAAGTTCGACTCCAAAGTCCAAGCTCACTTTTAAATGTGTCCAAATTTTAAATAAATTAAGGGTAAGGCTATCCATAGGTACACACACACACAGGTGTAAAGGAAAATGAATCTGAAGACGAGCTGGCAAAAATGAGATGGCTCAGATGCACTCCCCACAGGACTTGAACCGGTGGGATTGCCAAAAGCAAGTTCTAGAAGCTGGCTCGAGATTTAGATCCAGCAGGAAAGTGTGTCATACTAAATGAAGGCTATGGGCCAACAGCATACTAAAACACTTGTCACAGGGTTTTGCACCAAATTTACATCAATCGCAAAGAACATGCAACAAAAAGAGCTCAGGATCTTAGTCTGTGCGTTACAGTACACTGCCAAATAAACAAATGTTTAAATAATAGCACAACTAGCAGAGAAGCCTGACTGTAGATGGGCCTGGGCCCATAACCTGTTAATTAAACTCAAGTTTTCTCATCAGACTAACGCTTTATTACTTTTAATACCACAGATAAAAAAAGCCACAGACAACATAACCATATTATGTTTACACAAACTATTTTCATAGATGGCACCAATATATATTTTGTTAGAATCAGAATCAGAATCAGAATCAGAATATTCTTTATTCACATGAACCATACAAGTGGTATTTGTGCGCGTCGACATTTTTTTTAAACTACCACCGGATCGGAATCGCGGCCTCACACTGAGAAGATCCGGCGAAAGAAACTCAGCGGGCTTGTCTTTTTTCAATAATAATATTTACAATATAATCTAGCTTAAAAAGTTTATATTCAATTACATTTTAACAGATCTTGCTTGAAAGCAGAAGAAATGGCAATTCACAGTCTGTAATATCAGAGCACGTAACCAAGCAAGAAGTTCTGGGTATGCACATAATAAATCCCCAGGATATTATGCTGATAAATCCCCAGTGCATTATACAGTTCCTGGATACTAGGGGCCTTGTGGAACTTAAATTAGGCAGAGAAACAACAAGGGCCCCCACGACTAGCCGAAGACACTTAGTCCCACAATGTGATAGGTGGCAAGCCTATCGCAAGCTGGACACATAGCCAACCCCGAGCAACATTTTTTTTATTTAGAAAATTGGAAAAACCCAATTTCCTTTTTGTTGCCCAACCCAGGATTCGAACCCGGGACCTCATGCAGTCAAGTCCAGCACCTGAATTGCTAGACCACAGAAACAATTTATTTTTTAATAATTTTTTTTTTACTAAAAAATAGAAAATACACATTTTCTAACTTTTTGGTTTCCGACCAGGGATTGAACCGGGGACCTTAAGAAGTCAAGTCCGACACCAGCTTGTTAGACCACAGAGGCGATGTATTGCAGAAATTATGTAAGCTTAATGAGTAAGAGGTGTATAGATCTAACAAGATTGCAGTGCTCCCAAAATTATTTGACCCATACTCTTTAATACTGACAATAAAAATAATATGTGGAAGTTTAAAGTCCGAAGTTTAAAAAAAATGCTTCGAAGCATATGATGAAATGCCTATTTACCAGCCACTTTTAATCACACCATGATACAAAATTTTGAAAATGTGTTGTGTCGTATCTACACTCGAAACTAGCTAAGGCATACAAACTTATTACCATAACAGAATAAGTAATCAATACATTTGGTATACACAAAATACACTGAATACACACAGATGGCTCAAAAACTAAAGTTGGCACCAATCATCTGAATTTAACATTAATAAGTACCAGAATAAGAACCTAAAACTCCACATTTCAAGCTGCGTGCATAGGTGTGACTGGCTTTGAAAGCTATCACTGCAAGGAAACTAGTAAACCAGTCTCTGAACATCTTTAGCAATAGCCAAGCAGTTATAAAAGCAATCTATGCTGACCAAATCTACTCATACCTCATTACTGTTAGTCAATACAACACGTAACAGAAACAAACAGTTACAATTTAATGGATTAATGGACACAGCAACTAGCTGGGAAATAGCATAACTGATGGCCTTGTGAAGTAGGTAACAATGAATGTCATAGGATCAAAACCTACTCCTTCTTGTGTTCCAGCAAAAATTTGTATAAAAGAAAAAATTACATATGCTTATGAAACCTTTGAGGAAATGAAAAACTTTGTAAACAATTGAAACAGGCATTACCAAAACTAAAAACTAATTAACTACTAAACTTAGGATTACGAAGATGCAATCAATAACAATTATGTGGCCTCATAATAGGACACTGTCAAATGAACAATCACCTCAGAACACTGGTGTCACAGATAGCCCATTGCGCTGAGCATGTCTCAGAGTTGAAGACACACCATACCATATTCACACAAAATGTGAGAAACTGGCAGAACTCCAGAAATCAATCCTGGGTATGCCAATAAAATTAGAAAACATAATAAAGAAAAACAAGCACATCAGGATTTAAGGCATAAAGGTATATGAGCAATCTCACAGTCCCATATATCATGTAGATAAATAGGTCAAAACCAGGATTGCTATAACTATGATGTTAGTTTTGCTAGCTGACTATTTGGAATTTCAACATTATTTACTCAAGTTTATTTTGTATTTTTATTTTTATTTTAGTTAGTTTATTTTAGTATTTTTATTTATGTTAGTTATTTTGTATTTTTTAAAATGCACTTCACAAAAACAACTGACCAATTATTGCAATATATTGACCAATAATTTTAGCAAAAACAAGCAGATTTGTTTGAACAAGTCTAAACAGAATAAAATGCACTCACCAACTGTATATTTTCACACAAATAGTCAATATCACAATTATACTTAGAGCAATTGAATGTATTTAAAACATAAAATTTAATATATATATATTGAATACATAGCTGTGTGTGTAATCTAAATATAAGATCAATAAATAATTATTTTGAAAAACATCAATGTTTCCAAACAATATCATATAGGTACAACTCTGGTAAAATTATCATATAATTTTAACCATTTCTAAAAATATAAATAATACAGATGGAAAGTTATAGATTGTGGAAAATCACTATTATAACTAAGCATCTGATCAGCTGATTGCACTTAAATGAGGTCTAAATGTAAATTGTAATTTTACCGATGCAAAATAATAATTCGATAAGTTAAATAAAGTATTCACAAACAAAAATTCAAAATTAAGTTACTGAAATTAATGTAAGTAATCATAAAATTTAAGAGATTAATATGACCTACAATTTTAAACCAAAGTATTCGGATCGTTTTCCTCGCAAATTGCTGATTGTAATTTTGTCAAATCATCATGCAGCGATACCGTGAAAATATGTAGATAATAAGTTTCAATATATACTAAACAAAACCTCAAGTTATCTTTACCTTACGATTGTTTTTGAGTGTTGTTTTGTTTATGTTACGACCTCTAATAAAATTAACAAATATATATCATTGCATCTTGTACTTTTTCGTGTACATAAATAAAAATATTAATTAGTTTGGGACTATTTAGTGCGAATACGTACAAAAATGTATTTGTACGTATGTTTGGTTTTCAACAACAAAATTAATAAACTTGCGAACTTTCAAATTACAGTAAGTTTATATATTAACAGATTGGACATAGCGAACAGTAATCTAATTATTAGTTATTCTTTCTTTAAAAAAATGTAAACCGTTAATGGGTTAAATTTATATGCCGTGAATACCTACCTCTTCCAGAAACTTAGAAACAAGATAAACTCCGTTGTGGATGATGAGAATTGCATCTTCACGAGAATTGCGAGTCTTTAATTCTTCACGGGTAAATAATTTAATTTCTTCACTCATTTTCTACGTTTGTACGAACAATGAAAAAATTAACACGTCTTTGACGTCTTTCCTTCGGTAGACCGAGGTACAAAGAGAATATAATCACTACGTTCTAAGAGACGGCACTTGGTACATCACTCTTAGCTACGAATAATACAGAAAATCATACCAACTTTCTCGAAAAATATTTGTTGCCAACATCACATTGCAAATTCTAGTGATGTAACTGACAGCAAGAGATATTATCGAAAAATACGATATCTAGTGTTGTCGCAACAAATCGATATCGATATTTTTTATGTAGCCAGCAACGACATTCATATATTATACATTATTTACTTAATGATAATCTGTGATTTAAATAAAAAAACAAATGAGATAATAAATTTTAATTTATTTAAATACAACAAATTTATTTCGAATAAATCTATAAAAATAGTAATTTCTTAATACTAATACTAACTTTTTAACATTAACATTACTAACACACTTTTGATATGATTTCTTGCTAGCGTTAATTTATAACTAAGTAATTGGGTCCTGTCACTAAAACGGAATTAATAACTAAATGGTTTTCCTGTCACTGAAATGGAGTCTATATCTCAAAAACTTCTTCACTTTACACTCACACAATAGTACCTACAATTCTAAAGGTTAGGTTACGCTGAACACGACGAGGTAGGTAACATCTGAACGCAAAAGGTAATTAAATGTTAACTTTACATCAACAAAAGTAAGACGTAATACCCAAACAATATGGCTGACATAGTTTTTATTTTACTTGACGTTTGCAGCTGTGTCATATTAGTGGTAATACCAACATAAAAATTAAACACGTTATTATGTTGGTAAATATTTCATGAATCACAAATATAAATTGAACCACGACGATGGCGGAAATTCATGCTTTCTGAAGTTCAAGATAATCTGGTTAAATTGAATGTATGAAAGTGACTACCCACTGCCGAGGTACACAGACTGCACAGACTACACAGGTCATAGACTACTAAGCTAATCTAATCAGACAAAGAACTCACGTGCTGTCACGTAGTATCGTATACTATTGACAGAAAGATATTGTAGTTGACAGTTGTTTTTTATTCTCAGCGATGACATTGTTTATCGGCTAATTCATAAGGGCTATGCAGCCAACCGACAGCATTTCTAAAATTCAGTCTTCTATAATGTTTATTATTTTAATTCATCGACCATACATCCCAATAGACACCGCATGTAAGGCAACCAGTTTCTGTCAACACATAAGTGTACTTGTTCTTATGTAGCTTATTACTTAAAAAGATATGAACAGCATCAACCAGGTTTGTGACCTGTAAACATTGTCGCGTTATTGTATAAAATAATAAAAAATGACTTTTTTGACGGTACGGCTGTAAGTACGGTAAGGCAGCCGCACTTCAATTTACCGAAAAGATGGTAAAACTTTCCGTAGGTTGATTAAAAATAATAACATTCATAATTACATTTCAAATTATTTGAGATTTATCGGAGTTAATCATATACTGGTCGGTCATTGTTAGATGCGTGTTTATATCCCTTTCTTACACATGTGATTTTCAAGCTATCACTTTCGTTTGCATACAGCTAGTGATGGACTAATGTGCAAATCTATTTTATCGACATTTTTATTTATTTACCCTCAATAGGATACCGGACTTGTACCGGTGTCTGTATGTAGGTATTTATGTATTTTATCGATATAATTAAGCACTGACAGAAACAATAAAAAACTTATTACTCTACGAACTTTTGAGTTGGCTACTGGATAGTTACTCTTTTTTATGTGAGAAGTCAGCGAACAAGCACACGGCTCTCTTAATGGTAACAGATAATAATGGCATATATATACCACTGACGTTACAGGTGCGTTCCTGTCCTATGCCCGGTATGTAAGGCCTATTGTGTAAATCTACTGGCTTCCCTACTCCCGAATCGGAATGTGACACTATCATTATAGCGGTAGGAATGGCTAAGGCGGGAAATAACTACCCAGGGAAGTTGCTGCACACCACTCTATTACCAGTTATCTTGTTGACAATTACCTTTTTACCTGTGCTCGCCTCTTACGAGGTGCCTGGCAGAGGTACAGGTGATCTATTTTAGTCAGCAGACCCGGACCAACACGATGGAAAGCTGAACTACTAAACTAAACGCGGTAGAAGGCACTGTTACATGTCATTGAATAACTCATAATTATTTGAGACGATTTTAATGAACTCTTTCAAGTGCATTAGGTGGTTATCTGGGTGATATAAATTCAACACTGGTTCCGATAGGCGATGTTGCGGTCAGTATGCCATAAAACTTTTAAAGGGGCTGAGACAATTTTAAAACTAATTTGTTTACAGTATTTTGACGATATTCTGTAGTTCAGGTGAGAATTACTCGAATGAATAAAAACAATTCAATTTGATAAGTATGTCATTTATATCAGGTATGCACAAGATAATAAAATAATAATCTAATTTGATTTAAAGAAACCAATTCTGGTTTCCGAATTCCATATTCCAAATAAAGTGTATGTGTTATAAAGTGTAAATCTCAATATTATGCAGAAGATTGTTTTATACACTTTACGCCACTGCTGTTTCATGACAATGCTAGACTACATACTGCACAACAGACGACTTCTCAATTAGAAGAGCATCAATTGGAATGTAAAAAACATCCACTTGAACCTAACTCCAACAGATTACTATTTTTTTCAAATTTGAATAACGTTTAGCAAAAGAAAAAAACAATTTCGAGGGGGCAGTCCAAACCACGTTCAAAAATTTTATTGATTCAGGTTCGAATGGTTTTTTAGTAGAGGGATCAATGAAATGTCTATGAGATGGCAAATATGCATAGGTGACAATGGTTCATGCTTTGATTAAATAAATATGTTACATTAAATATATTCAACTTTTGTTCCTTCCCTACAAAACGCCAATTTCAGATGTAAGGACCTAATAATATATTCAAGTACGGATATTACTCTCAATCGCAAAAATGTGTGACCTTGAGTTGCATAGCTGCGATGTGACATGCAATAACAAAATGCGATATAATCCGTTATAATTTCGCACTTCATAAAATAAAAACAAGCATATCGATAAAATATGTTGTTTGTATTAAATATGTCTCATCCCTAATCTTACATATCTGGGGGCCTACCATGAACGCTTATAGCAGTATTATTTCCATTTTGCTAAATGTCCGCCTTTATAAGCAACTTTATCGTGTACGTCATTAGGTTGTCTTTCTCCGATGACATTTAGTATTATTAAAATAATACTGTTTTAAGAGCTTATGGTAACCCCCCAGTTTATGAATAATATGACGTGTTGTCATTGCAAGGGCCAATAAGAAAGCCTCACTTCCCCGCACCTCAGCTATTTGCCAGAATTGTTTCAAAGCAAAATTATAAAGAATAGGCTTCTATTGGGATGTGTGGTCGATGGCTGTTTATCATGTCGTCGTCGATGGTTCGAGCAAAGGTGCCAGTACCAGTGAAGGTTATCTGAGGTCCGCACACAGTTTGGCTCAGTGTTGCCAGTCAAAAGGTTATTCACTCAGGGATGCCAACAATAATGACCCGTGTAAACTATGCTCGGCTCAAAGTAGCTTTTCGATAGGGAAACAATGAACGATAGAAGTGAAACTTCAGTAAATCGACAAAAGAATGAGATATATATAAATTTGTGTCTCTTACCTGTCGTTTTTTCGTTGCACCCGTCTCGAAATCACAACGATTCTAAAGAAGTTTCACTTCAAAATCTGATAAAATAAAGTTCTAAATATTCAGGGCAAGGGCTACAATAAAAAACACCTATGGTAGTCTACATTTTACTTACTTGTATTTTTCTCTTATTACATATTAAGATTAATTTTTGTTTAATGTTACTTTGTTAGTGTTACAGTAGTCATTGCATTTGATTTTAGAAATGAAATTAATGATTTCAGCTAATTGTAAGAAACCTCCAGTGTCTTAGTCAATTAGTAACTAAATTTACTAAAAATATAACAACTATTCAAACTTGTAACTAATTTATAACAAAAATTCAACAAAATAACTATAAAATATTAATTTGAGATTAAAATTACTTAAAAAAGAATAATAACAATATAGTATATAGAAAGTTTAATTTAAATTCTGTAGCATATGATATAAAATCGGTCTTGGTGCAACAAAATATATCAATATCATTTCAATTTGTTGGTATTACTCAATAAGATGCAATTAACACAAAAAACAAACATAAGATTTAGAAGAACCAGTTTGTTTCACTTCAAAAACTGATAAAACAAAGTTCTAAATATTCAAATAACAAAATTATGTTAACATGTAAAATATGTATCTATTGGAATATTTACATTTTGTAAAATCACATGCGCTTACAAAACACGATACCAAACTTGCGCGTAAATTCCCTTCTTTAATAATAGTAAGATTATTAAATAAATTAACAAATTTCACATCGCGCCGGTATGACAGCAACGCTTTGGACTCTTACTCGCGTAAATATTGTCAAACCGGTAACAGGCTCACTATTTCTTTTCCTTCAAGGCAATTTGTACATGATAAGGACTTGTGTATTTGTTGATCTTGTACATTCTAAATCTATTGTTTTATCAGTTTTTGCAATTAGCCTGACCAAAAAATGGTTTTGACAACATCATATTTATTTGTATTGTTTTATATAAGTGTATTCTGTCAATTTAAACAGATTTAGCCAAGATATTAATGCAGTTGATGCTCCTAATGGAAAGACAACTATTGCTTATATACAGGGTTGGGCAGTATTTGAATTACTAGTAATTAAAATACAAATACGTATTTGGTATTTGTATTTCACTAACTTCCTTAAAATGTAATTTGTAATTCGTATTTCAAATACCTGACGACGAAGTATTTTGTAATTAGTATTTCAAATACTTGAGCCTTCAAAATACATTTTAACATTAAAATACATTTAAACTTCATTTAGCGGTCGTGAGTGTGAACAAAAAGCATGAAATAATAGAGGGAAGCAGCAGGAGTAACACCACTAGTAAAAAAGATGATGAATTTATTGTTTTTGACAACAGAGACAGTGATCAACCACAGACATCTAAAATGAAGTAAGAATTGGTCAGATTCCTAAATCATAGAAGCAAAAAGCTTTCAATTCTTGAGCACTATCCAAATATAAAAAATGTGTTCATACAATTTAACACAAGTTTGTGCTCATCACGACCTGTAGAAAGGTTGTTTTCTTCGGCAGGTTTTATTCATTCTCCAACAAGAGGTTGTATATCTGACAGTACATTTAATAAAAATCTAGTGTTCATGAAAGGAAACTCTGGTTTTATTGATTAATTAATTTCTGTTGATTATATTCTGTATATTATAGATTCTTGTTTTCCTCAACTTTTCAGCCCATGCTGGTCTAGATTACTTATTTTTAACCGACTGAAATATGAGGAGGAGGTTCTCAATTCGGATGTTTGTATTTTTTTGTCTGTTTGCGCATAACTCCGTCGCTTGCAAACCGATTTGAAAAAATATTTTTTTGTTGATAAGGGTTTACTTTCCAAATGGTGTCTTAAAAAACTTTATCGAAATCGGAAAAGCGGTTTTTGAAAAATCAACAAAATTAAAATTTCATTCACTTGGTTCAGTATTTTTTATGTCATTAATGAGCATTTTTCGCTTATTGTTTACGTGAACTATGTTTGTACGACCGGTAATAACATAGTCCAAGTAGACAAAGATTTCTATTAATTTCCGCCCTGGGAGCTCCAAGCGCGTGCCCTTGCCGACACATACCTCGCGGTATCGTCGGCGAGGGCGCACGGGGAGCCCCTGGCGTGGAAGGATTTGAGGCGCATGCAGACGCAGGCGTGGGAGACCACGTTGGAGCGGTGGAAGGAGGACCTTGCCCCACCTGTCCCTGGGCAGGCGACGGTGGAGGCAATCCGACCGGTCCTCCGAGGGTGGTTGCAGCGGCGGTTCGGGTCGCTAACGTTTCGTCTCGTGCAGGTGCTTTCCGGGCACGGATGCTTATCTGCACAAGATCGCGAGACGGGAGTCGACCCCCGCCTGCCACGAGTGCGGGGTGCCAGAAGATACGGCGTCCCACACGCTGGGAGAGTGCGTCGCCTTTGAGCAACAGCGGCGTATTCTCTCAGCGATCGTAGAAGAGGACCTCTCGCTGCCGAGCGTAGTTAACGCCATGCTCGGTAGTGACAGGTCCTGGCAGGCGGTGGTCTCCTTTTGCGAAGACGTAATAACGCAAAAGGAGACCGCGGAGCGGGCCCGGGAGGACGATCCCAACTCAGGCCCGCTCCGGCGCAGGCGGACCGGGGGCGCGAGAAGGCGGTTCATCCGCCTTCGAAGTGCTTCCGATGCGGGGCTGCCAGGGGGAGTCGGGGGACTTCCTCTGGCCAGCACGGCCTCGCACGCCTGGGGGGCGACTCCAATGGCCGGAGTCGCTACTCTTTCAGCGCGGGAGGAGGCCCGGTGAGGACCGGGCCGTAGCCGCGTAGCGAGATGGTGAATGCCAACGCGACCCCATCTCGCTCCTTGCCGAGCGGCAGGAAGGTCATCGTGTGGTTTTTAGTCGGTTCGAGTCCGACATAACCTGCTGTTCTCCCCCGAGAGCGGTGGGTATCCGGGGGGGTTTTTCCACACGTTACAAAAAAAAAACAAAAAAATGAGCTGCTAGACTTGCACAATACGTCTAATAACACTTTCCCAATATAGCGATGCACCTATAAAATGTGTGGCGTCAATAGTCCATGGTTGTCCCTAGGCATGCCGATATTATGAAGAGAACCTGTCTAAAGACATTTAAAATAAAATTCTTTGCTATTTGAATGGCGCGTTGTTTTACTAATAATAATTATTACTAATAATAATTATCCTACTCTCTAACTGGAGCGAGACAATAAAAAGCGTTGAAGTAGAAAAAAATAAAAAGCAACCACAAAGTGAACCCTGATCAATACGGGACATATTAATTAAACTAGCTAGTTCTTTTTTATTTTGTACATACTAAATCTATGTAATTGCCATAGATTTTTTTTTTTCATATAAGAAATCCTTTAAACGGGCAAAGGGATGCGTAAAAGAAATTACACCATTTGAACAGCGGTATGCGAAATTAAGAAAATAAAAGTCGGTATCAAACAGACTTGCGGTTGACCATACATCATCAGGTGCTGGTTCGATGCGGAAATAATGCGGTAATAAACGAATTCGACTGACCTGTCTTTCTTCTTACTTCAAGATTTGATCTAGCACACGCGGCGAATTGGTTTAATTTAAATTTTATTGTTTTAAGGACGCTGACCTGCGTGCACGCTCGAGACATATTTAAAAGCGAGTGAATTAAACATGGCGGTTCCTTTCATCCGTGCTTTTACCCTTCACTTTTGTGCTTTTTCCAGGCGTTCAAATCTTCTTTCGCAATCGAACGTAAGGATTTCGGAAGGATGATATTAACAGAAAAAAAGCAAATACAGCAGTAACAGGAACTATTTTCCCACCCTCTCAGTGTAGCTAAATTATCGAATATTATTAAAATGGCAACCCTTTAGTTTGTATTTTTTACACAAATTTAATCATAGATAATTTAAGAATTATTTTATTGGCAATCCCGCCTTCTCAAATGTCAAGAATCAATGTCAGAATCCTCAGATAAAAAAGTATCCTTTATCTGAGTAAGAATAAAAAAAAAGCGCGGTTTACGTATAGTGGAGACGTGCAAAGTTTCTTCAAATAAGATTCTGTTAAGTAGATGTTTGATTCGTTATGTACTAATTAATTATATTCTGTCTAACTTTGTTATGATATTGAATTCAAAAACGTAGTATTTGTGTAGTTTTGATTGATTTGAAATATTTAGGTGTAAGTGGGAAAATAGTTTCCTTTGTCCGTTCCCGAACAACAATTGTTGATTTCGATTGTTTTAGATCATGTCTTATAAAAAACTAGCGACCCGCCCCGGCTTCGCACGGGTGCAATGCTGATATACTAAATACGCTACAGAAAAACTGTGAACGTTGTTTATAAAAAAACATATCAAACGCTACGTTCCGCAATTTTTAAATCTGTACATCTTCAAAAATATTGATTTAAATCAGATGCTGTAAAAGGCCAAATAGATCTATATTAAATCAACAATGTATTTAAGGTATTTAATTGGATAAGGATTAATGCTGTATTGGTTAAAATCGCTTCGAATATTAGTCATTATTTGTCGTAAAAAGTAAATGACAAAAAAATGTTATTGTGGGATATCCATAAGAGATAGACATATACCATCGCGGAGTTTTCTGTAGACCTTTTCATTGTGTACAATACTTAGTACATTATTTTGATAAATCTCGTAGGATTCAGCCTGCGTTTGCAATGTAAGCGGAAAAAATGTAATTATTTGCGACATCACATTAGAAACCTCAAAAATAACAGTATTTGTCCACTATTTAATGGATGATATTATACATAAAAACCTTCTTCATGAGTTACTCTATCTATTAAAAAAAACCGCATCAAAATCCGTTGCGTAGTTTTAAAGATTTAAGCGTTCATAGGGACATACAACATGACACATGACAGAAAAAGCGACTTTGTTTTATACTAACTATGTAGTGAT
Source organism: Calephelis nemesis (assembly GCA_002245505.1). Taxonomy (NCBI): domain Eukaryota; kingdom Metazoa; phylum Arthropoda; class Insecta; order Lepidoptera; family Riodinidae; genus Calephelis; species Calephelis nemesis. Next base: position 42,790 of record NJDD01008119.1, on the reverse strand, counting down.
AAGATAACTGATAAAGGTCTTGAAAATATATTAGAAAATCTTTCTGATTTATTGGATGTCGATAGTGATGATGACGATATCCTTGGCGATTTCCTAATTAGTCCAACGGATTCATTTCATTGTACAAATCCAGAAGACATAGTTGAAAGTCGTTTAGAGAAAATATTTGGTCAACAATATTTAGATCCTGTACCAAAACGGAGAACTCCAAACAGAACGGAGCTACCTACATCCTCAATAGAAAATAAAAGTGTTTCATTGAATCCTTTATTCATACACTGAGACTGTCTCACTTCAATGTAAATAATTCTGTGCACATTTATTGAGAAAAATAAATTCGATACTAAATTTAGGTAGAGTCAGGGTAAATTACTAGTCTATTTAAATTTATAGTCGTAAACGGGCCAAGGGAAATTATTTCCCACTTTGAGTGTCCGTAAACGGGCAAAGGGAAATAATTTCCCACACGTAAAAAGTCATTATTTTCAGTTTCAGTAATTTATATATAGTTTTGTCCATACTGACATTTAATGTTAGTCCGGGCTCCTTTGCAGGCAGCTCGTAAAAGGCGAGCGTAGGCTAACCATCACTTACACCGTGACATCTGACTAGGTGGTAGAGTTTCGCAGTGATTCGCCCGATTTGGTACCACCGCCTTACCGTGTTCCGGTTCGGGGGGTAAGGTAGCCGGTAAACTTACTTTTGCTCGAGGCCTAACATCCCGACCTCAGGTTGGTAACGCACCATTACCACCTTTGGTGTCTCTAGGCTGCGTCAATTTCTTACCATCAGGAAATCCATCTGCTTGTTTGCCTTCCTATAACATATATAAATAGTCTTTATAATTTGTGCAGTCAAGCGCCAATTCATTACTTCGATGCGGCTGAATTTTTTTAATTTAAATTTTTCTTTTTTGATTTTTATTAAAAAAAACTGTCGCAAGTAAACATGTACCTAGTATGCAGTCGATTAATACGCTATTAAAATTAGGATTGTTGGTTACCACAAGGCGTGAATAATTGTCTATACAAGAATCCCAAAATTGTTCTGAAATACATTTTTATACATGGTAGTTATGCCATCTGGTCCACTGGTGGAGTTTCCAGGTTTGAGGTAAAGTATAAAAATTTTGTAACCCATCCGTAGTAAAGCCTATTTTAGCCAATGTCAAGTGATCATTTTTTAATAATTAAAATAACTAAAAATAATGACAATTACTACCCACGATTAAAGTTTAGTTAAAAATTTGATGCTGGTTTTAAGTCTTTGCATGTGAGAAATATGAGAATGTTTGAAAGTAAATAATATACTTGTTTGAGGGTTTTTTTCAACGGTACTAAATACCAGGCTTAACAAAAGTACACTCAATAAAACGCGCGGGAGCAGTGCGAATTTATTTTTTTGCAGTTTGTTCGCGGGAACCGTGTGGCCTCATTAACCGCTCGTTTATGTCTGAACGATTTCTTAATAACTCATACAAACAGTGTTACCAACCCCACTGTTTTAACAGTAGATTTACTGTTTCTGACGTGACAACACTTTTCTGTTTTCGAACGATTTTCTACTGTTTTTTATGCCAGTGTTGTTATTAATACAAATCAAAGGCATTTTACATACAAAATCTGAAAAAGACGAATGTTACGCAGTTGATGTTACTGAAAATCAGATGAAAATTTTTTAATAAAAGGATGTACGATTTTAACAAAAACAATGAAACAGAAAATACACAATAAAGAAACAAAAAATACACAAGAAAGAGTAATACACAACAATGAACAATGTTTGTAATTTTGATCACTTATTTTTATTGAATAATATAATTAGGTATGTTGTTTTTTTTCAATAATGTACCTACTTTATAAAAAATGTGTTAATTAAAGAGGTACTACTGCAAGTGCTGCAGTAGTTTCATTAACTTATGTCCCAATTGAAAGGTTTTTGAGATATTTAGTAGATTTAATGTTCTGAAAATGTAGTTTTACTGTTTTCTACTGTTTTTTAAGATTGATCTGCTGTTTTTCTATTCACTGGGGTTGGCAACACTGCATACAAATAAGAATCGCACGGCTTTCATGAAACCACCACCACCACCACCACAATGTAATTGCGCGGTTCCCGTCGGGTCTGAACTAGCGCGTAGTTCTCTTACTAGTTTGTGGTATGTGGTGAATTTGTGGAATCAGTTTTATACTAAGGTTAAAAAAAAACAATATTGAGATCTATAAAAACTTTATTTTTATGAATGTGTAAATTTCTATCAGAAAATTTCAAGTGTTTAAAAACTATCTATCATAAAAAAGCATTCATATGTTTAACAAATCATTTTAGACATCATCACAGATCAAAGAAATAGGGAGATATGGCAAGTACTTAGAGGTGGAACGTGTAAATGTAAAGGTTCGGCATGATCGCTCAGACACATAAAACGTACAGACGCACTAATGCCACAAAATATAGACAGGTACAGAAGACGGTCACGTGTGTGTACACAAGAATGTAGATATGGAACTGGAGACATGAAGCCAGCCGGAATAACTCCGATTGACCCACATAAAAACATTTAAATTAACATTAAAGAGTTAAAAATCCTAGGTACCTACGTATATGAAAAATATTAATAATTTAATTTTTGATTCGTTTTGAAATATTTCAACCTACGTAATTTACTATACGTCAAAATAATAATAACGAAAAAATAATGAGACTGTTTTTTAGCAGATTTAGTAATAACTTGATGTGCATTTTAATTTAGAACCCATCAGCACTTGACAGGCATCTCGTGAAAGAAAAATAGGTACAGCTCGCTAAAGAGATTTTAAATTATATGATAGGTCGTTCGGTTAAGTTTAATAAATCATTGTCATGTTCAGATTTGGACGACTGATCAGTCATTTTAGTATCTTACATCTGAGAGCTAAAAACAACAATTGGAAGTTCAGGTACGTTGAACTTCCAATCAAATTTGAGTTGTTTCCAATTAAATTAACCAAAACTCGAGGTCCTTTGTACGCATACGTTATACTTAACCCCAAGGCTTTTGTCCTTTAAAATCTCAAAAGTCATCTTCTTCTCGCTTTACAAATTTTGTGCATAAAATATTAGGTGATTTTAACTTCAACACTTGCAACATTTGCCTCGTAGATCTAAAAGTTATATAGGTGATAGCTCCGTCTATATTTTTTTATTGGTCTGAGCCTAAGCGACAAGTGGACGAGATTACGCAAAACTGTTGTGCACACCAAAGGGACAACGGCGCGAACCTCGTTTTATATCAATTGTCACTAAAGTCGTATGTATATAAAAAAACAATATTTTTTAACAAATTACACGAAGTGGTCTTACTACAAAACTAACATTAATATTAGCTCGCGATACGTTCACGTCTCCTGATTTTTAGCAACATGCCGAGTTGGTCTCTTTTCATGTGTGAAATCACCAGCGTCGATGTAAATCACATGACAGATGTCATCTTTTTTCACACGTGAATACTACATTATTGTCGTTCTTCAACAAAACTTCATAAGTCAATTATTTATATGACGAGGAAAATAATTGCTTGTTTAGTAAAGATTGGTTATGAACTTGGCTTATCTAAACATGCATTTAATGTATAAAGTGTGACAACAGGACTCACAGTAGAATTATCATGTAACACTTCCCCCTATTGGTCAATTTCGTGGGCATCACTAACCCTAGTGGTGTTCAATGGAGTCGAATTCTTAACATTTTCGGCTAAACTATATAACACTATTGTGGGAACTGGCACAGTTTTTGCATCACTTTTAAATTCACACATTAAAAAAATTACTTTTATATACAAAATATAACTTAGCACACATTGTAGGTACACACATCAAGTATGTAATTTGCATTTGCTTGTTTATTGTTTACAACTTAATTTACCTTAACAATTGCGTTTCAAATGCACTGCTCGGCAGCGCGGAAACCTCATTTTGTAGATACAGAAAAAATATTTATCTATATATCTATTATCTAATAATTATTGTACATATATTATTTATATTAAAAGGGAAGATCAAGAGGAGGTTTGTGCAGTGACTCAGGCTTGCCCAAATATCAAGAAAGTACAACATATTTTAATATAAATGATTCTTAAAATAAATGGGCGTGCTTTTTCTTAAAATAAAAGGGCAGCCCGTCTAGTTGAAACAAAAAATCGATGCTCAAAAAAATTCGTGCGCTTCCGATTAAGACAAGCTAAGTTAAACTGTACCTACAGAAAAGTGCACATTTCAATAATCTGAAGATTGAAGTCTATAAAAACCTACCCATAAAAATGGGCGAGTCACTTGAGAAATACTCGAGCGCCATTTTTTTTATTTTGACGATTTCCATGGGACAAAACACCTTAAGAAGTACAACGCTGGATTTTTTTTTATTGTCAAAATTGGCATATGGCTTCATTTCGTTCAAATCGTCAGTCACTTAAATAAGAAACCATTTTGCGTTCAATTTAACATCCCTTAAAATGTGTGACACGCTCGAATAACTGTTTTCTATCCCTAAAATAATAGCACCTGTTACTGACACACAACACACATGTGACTGTATTTGTTTTACAGTTTTAAAAATCTGTTTACTCTTTCCTTCCCAATGAAATGGCAAACTAAACATAATTTTTTTTAACATTTCGGCTTCCACTACCCTACTTTCTATCTTAGTTCTATTTTGTACATATGTATAACATTATGATTTAATATTTAAATTTTACATTTACATGTTCTAGATCGTGTCTGTACCAGTTTATTATTATGAAAACACCAAACCACTGCTTTTTTGATAATTCTAGTTTCAATCAATCCACTTAACCTTAGATTGTATTCAGCTTAAAACAAACTATATTTGCACAACGTACGTAAATTAATAAAAAAATATCACAATTCTCCTGTTATCACAATTCTGTAACTTACGTCTTACACCCAATCCCTTTAATCTCTAATTTGTTAATTACACTAGAGCCTTAATATCTCGGTCACAACTCAATTGTAACAAGAGACACACACCACAGTATCATCCAATCTGAAAAAGATAACAAATTTAAAGTCAAGACAGTATATAACATTCTGATGACGATCAAATATAGATTGGATATAATGATGACTCTTTAATTAGAACAGTGGCGCAAGGGGGTTGTTCGTTCGGGGTGTTTGTTCTCTATTGTTTGTGTTGGAAAATGTCGCTCGACATGTGTGTTGTTCATTATGATTCGTATTGTTTTATTTTGTGGGCGAGAGTAATTCTTAGTTTTGTAGTTCCTAAGCAGGTAATTAAAACATAAAACTGTAAGGTGCCGATTTCTGCGATTGTTAAATGTGTACAAGTAGTCGCACAAATCTGTTTTGAATAAAAAGAAGTTTATTGCATTTTTTTTATTTTAGTGACCAAACTATTATTAGAGTAAAAATTTCGACTACTCGTAGTGGTAATACAAATATGTGTTCACAAATCTTACTATCCAAAAAATAACTACTTTTTGTTTAATCTTAATGTCTACAGGCCTAGAGAATAGTGTTTACCAGTTTTATAATAGTCGCAAAAGTAACAGAAAGTAATACAATAAGATTATCCAATTAACAGTTAGTTTAATTTAATTGTATATCTAATAAATACATTAATCTTAAAAAAATCATTCTAACTAATCATTACATAAATGATACGTTCATTATCGGTTATTTTTAACGCAATCCGAAATAACAAAAAAAAACATTAAGTTTGTCAAAATAACAATTAGTAGTCAATTAACCTTCACTGTTTTATATTTATTATTATAAAAATGGAAGGTAAAACATTTCTTTGAAAACTCACATATACGTATACCGACGGATATCCTTTTACGAAGCACAGGTCAAATTTTTAACGCGATCGCAGACCGGTCATAAAAAGGGATCAATGAAACAAACGTAGAGCATCGGCAACTGTTAGAGAGCGACTGAGAAGGAATGTTATGATTTGTGTAAACGCATTGTGGTCCAGTACTTCATTGTTTCTAATTGTATCCAAAGATTTGTGGGTGGAGCTAAGATGTATTTCGCTGTTCAAAGGAACACTTTGTTAACCGGAACACCGCCAGCGAATTTGTTTGTACCTTACCATAATACATTCATAAATAATGTTGACAACATTCGTATATTTAAAATATTTATAATGGCAACAGTTATTGCCCGATTTAATTCGTGGAACCTGCGTGATGATATATAGCCTTCCTCGATGAATAGGCTACCTAACACTGAAAGAATTTTACAAATGGGACCAGAAGTTCCTGAGATTAGCGTGATCAAGCTAGCAAGCAAGCAACCAAACAAACAAACTCTGCAGCTTTACAATATTAGTATAAATTTCTGAAGATAAACTGGGAATCAACAGAATTTTGATTTCTTTGAATTTTTTACGTTTTCCACCGGCCTAATTTCGTTAATATTCTTCGAAGACTGCTCTTCGAACCATTAAAATGTATCTATGTCTTCTTTTACTTTGTAAAATCTTTTCTACGGTAGGGAGTTCTTTATTCAATAAAGTTTATTGGATATGTTGGAACTGTATAAACCAAACAAACAATTGTAGTTTGTTAGTTTAGTACGATACTGAGCCGCTTGCTGACGCCACTTTCTACGGGTCTTATTCTTCTTTTATAAATATTGCTTCGATAGTTTTTTACGACTTATTATTAATTCGTATACAGTCATTAGTCACTATGTATAAAGTCATGTCAGGTCAGGGTCTTGAGCTTGTTACCGCTTGACTTCGTTACTCAATCTCATCTAGTGAGATTTGACGGCAGCGAGGAAATAGACGATACACTAATATCTTCATGATTATTTTATTTGTGCACTTTCGCTGAACAAAATTAATTTAATTCACATCAAGTTAACCAATTTCACTCAATATAAACACGCAATTCAATAACAATGAAAAAAATACGATCACCATCATTCACGATGGCGCCAAAACTGATACGTGTAAACTGATCGCTTTACATCTTCTGTCATTCTACTTGTCAACTTGTTTTTTATTAATTCGAAATATATCGAAGGAACGGAAAACGGAAATAGCGGAGATAACGGAAATAGCGAAGGCATCTGACGACATTATGATGGAAGAAGTTGAATGACGCTGAGATGATCAAACTTGGTGGTCCTGCCGTCCGGGACTCTTTCTGGGTTCTTTGTAACAAATGTTGGAAGACCGTCAGAGTACCCGACGACTGGCGTCGTGCGGTCATCGTGGCCTTGTATAAAGTCAAGGGTTCACGCATGGACTGTACAAGTTACAGGGCCATTAGTTTGATCAGTTTAGCATCAACAGTATATAGAAAAATAGTTGAAAGGAGGATGCAAGGGATGTCCGATGGAACATTGTAGGAAGCTCAAGGCGGTTTCAGGTCTGTAAGAGGATGTACGGATCAAGTGTTTTCGTTCCGCAACATTGTAGAGAAGCATCTGGCTGTGGGTCAGAGGGTTTTCTTCGGTTTTGTGGATCTCGAAAAAGCGTTTGATAGGGTTGTACGTAAGGAACTTTGGGACACTTTGCCAGATTATGGGATAGTCGGGTCCCTGCTGCGTGCGGTGCAGTCAATGTATTTAGACTGTAAAGCATACGTGCGGGTGGATGGCAACATATCGCCTTGGTTTGATGTTAATATTGGCGTAAAGCAGAGTTGTACGTTGTCAGCACGCTTGTTCATGTTATATTTGGACAAATGTCTTGGGAATGCGTATGGGTGACCAAGTGGTGAACTGCCATCTTTATGCAGATGATGCTGTAATTTTGGGATCTACACCATCTGAGCTGCAAACACTGATCACAGTTATGGAAGGAGATATGCAAAGAAAAGGTGCTTACATTTGAATGCGATGAAAACCAAAATAATGGTGTTTGAAAGAGACGTAGCCAGAACGGATGTAAGAGTTTTGGTTGATAATGTAGTGCTGGAACAAGTGAATGAAATTGTATATCTTTATTGTGCTTTTAGCAGGGATGGAAAGTACACGCGGATGCAGACAGGAGAGCGTTAGGTAATCTATTCCAAAGCTAGGTTTTGAGTCAAAAAGCTAGACTCCCTTTGCTTAATTCTGTGCTTATCCCAACGTTATTATATGGAAGCGAGAGTTGGGTATGTCAGAAAGAGCATGAAAGTAGGATAAATGCGGTTAAAATGAGAGCACTACGGAAAATCTGTGGTGTAACGCTCGCTGACCGCATTCGTAACAGTGAGATACAAGAAAGAGTGGGACTGAAAGAAAGTGTTGGTGTTAAAATGCGAAAGGGCATGCTCCGTTGGTTCGGTCATGTGGGAAGAATGACAGATGGAAGATTGACAAAGCAGATATACAGTGCGAATGTGGATGGATGTAGGTAGGTACCAGGGGAGACCAAGGCTGACATTCCACGATCAGATCAACCGGATATTATCCGAGGGTAGTGTCAAGAGTCTCGGCGTTTTTGTATGAAAAGGGTAATGAATGTTAAGTAAGCAAGACGGGTTTGTCAGGATCGTGAGGTCTGGCACTCGATACTCTCTGCCTACCCCGTAAGGGACTTGGCGTGAAGATATGTAGGCCTGTATGTATGTATGTATGTATGTGTTATTAATTCAATCCTGTGTTATTTTGCTCATAGCCCATCAGGTTATAGGTCCTGGATAAGTGGTTATAAACAGTAAGTAATTAGTTTTGCGAAAATACGCTATGCCGGGTCACGTGGTTCCACCGGCTCCGGCACCAATGCAATGCATGCAAATGCAAAAAATGTAAATAGAACTTCTAACAAAAACAAAAGCTTTATTTGTAAGAAACCAAATCATTATGCAAAGAAATGTTCAAATAAGACCAACAAAAGTGAAAAAAAGAGTGAAAAATGCAAAAAAGCGTGGAACGGAACATTATTAACTGCATTGTCTGTAGATATCAACTCAATTGCTTGGTACGTGGACTCTGGCGCGACCGCGTTTGGGTTTCAGTAGTAAGAAAAGATGTAAGTATAGTGAAGGACATGGTGAAGTGCACTTGTCATTAGAATGCCAAACTCAAAGTACTAAATTAAGTGAGGTTATTTACGTGCCGGGATTGTCAACTTATCTTATTTCTGTTGGGAAAATGGCTTCAAAGGGGCTTGAAGTGCATTTTAGTGCACAGAAATGTAACATTTATTGCGGAAAGTTTGCAGTTGCGAGCGCTACAATCAATGGTGTGTATCTGTTGGATATGTCGTGTCAGCAACCGACAAGTGAAAGTGTAATACTCTGTAACTGCGAATGAGTTAGACATCCAGTCATCGGATGGACAACGACCTTAGACTGTGAATTTGTGTGAGGCTAACTCGTCACAGCAATTATGGCATCGTAGGCTTGGGCATCTAAAGAATCATCATCTAAGTGTGGATTTACTAAAACAAGATATGGCTAGTGGAATTGATTACACTTCAAGTGAGTATACTCCTTGTGTGGCTTGTATTGAGGGAAAGCAGAGTAGATTACCATTTCCAAAGCATTAATAGAATAATAATAGAGCTGCTGAAAAACTAGGGCTTATACATTCTGATCTGTGTGGGCAATGTCAGTTTCCTCATTTAGTGGTGCTAAATATCTATTGACATTTACAGATGACAAAAAAAACTTTTCTTTAAAAGGTACTTTTTTTGGTTATTTCATCAAAAGTAAAGATGAAGTATTGTTTGTATTTAAGGTTTTCAAAACTTTTGTGGAAAATCAAACCAATTTGAAAATAAAAATGTTAAAAACAGACAATGGTCATGAATATGTTAACAAACAGTTCCAGTTTTCTTTAAGAGCATGGCGTCATGCATCAATCGCACAATTCTGGAAGCAGTACGATGCATGTTGCAAGATGCTGGACTGGACCGAAGATTTTGGGCAAAAGGGCCGTGGCAATATAACACAATATAATAATAAAATTCTGTTATTTATTTATTATAAATAATAATATATGTTATTTTAAACTAGCTGTCCCGGCGCAATTCGTAACATCATTTATGTTTGTATGGGAAAAATTAAAATGTTGTCTTTACTAGTTTCCTCGAAGTTTTTCTTCGTTTCGTAATTTTGAAACCTTCACTGGATTTTCAAAAATAATTCAAAACCAAAAGCTAAACAGGTCCAGCTTTTCTCGAGTTTTAGCGAGACTAACAAACAGCAATTGATTTTTATGTATATATGATTTTCCCATACAAACTGAACAAGTAGAACGAAGTTCGCCCGGCACAACTAGTTTGAAATAAATACCGACTTTCCTAAAGAAATATATATTTCTCTGTTACTGATTAAACACAACTTGAAATAAACATTGCCGTTAACACTGTTTTTCGACAACCGAAATCGAAAAGTAACTTTCCCGCTCAAAATTCTGCCATACATACATGAATGTTGAAACACCTAAAATATAACTTTTCTAGCACCACTTACACGAACGATATTTGTTGAATTACAAAACGTTTGTTTTCTTTTTTTTCTTTCTTTAAGTTTTGGCCTTCACTTTAGTATTTTGCCATTAGTAAAGTAGACAATTGCATCAAATTTTATATCAATTATAAATTATAAGTAGTCATCAGTCATAAGTCGTCAGTAAGTCATGTCAGGCTCTTGAGTAAAGCGGCGGCCTCATTACACAAGCTCATGTAATGAGATTTGGCGACAACGAGGAAATACACGATACCCTTATTTCTTCACGATTATTTCATTTGTGCATTTTCACTGAACAAAATTGTACAAAATGCCACCAAAATTGACTAATTTCACTCAATATCAACACGAAATTCAAAAATTATGAAAAAACTGCGACCATCTTTTCTCTCGATGGCGCCAAAACCAAAAACGTTTGTTACTAATAAAAACTTATGATAGCCACACAAGATCATAATATGACATGACCGCGGAGGTACAACTCGTACTCGTCAACTGTGCACTCCACTGGAATGCGAACCCTCTCCCACGGCCCCGCGTGACGGCCCGCTTTCGCCGCGAGCACTCAGTAACGACATCTATGGTAACGACAGCATCTTTGTTACAGTTATCAAATCGAAATAAAAAATGACAATTGAATGGAAAATGACAAATGACGTCACAGCGCGAGTTCCACAGTTAATTCGTATGAGCTGGCTTTGTTTGACAGTAAGCCTCTATTGTCAGTACTGTGAAATTATGTAGTTACCTAAAATTTCTTTTCATGACTTTCTTGACAGTCTGTATGTAGGTTAAATATGTATCACAAAATAAATGAGTCAACCACCAATTACATTTTAGGGCACAAGAATGTAATGCTCAATATACATTTTGAGGTTTCAACTCTCCTACGGGAACACATTTATAAAGCGGGATAAAAAGTTTTAAAGTTTTTCTCGGAATATAAATTATAATGTATATACCTGCCACATTTTATTAAGATCGGTTTAATGGATTCTGCAGAAATCAGTCAAAAATTATAAACATATGTTTTGCAGCCCATTTTCATTCATCTGGGCCTATTTTTATAAATAAATTACAAGTTCAGAATCCACTCTTTCTCAGTTTTATTATATTATGACTGATGAATCAATGATATATTATGTAATAATAAAAAAAATATATAACAAAAAAAGAGAAATGAAGTCTTACCCTGCGAGTGAACATTTTCCACAAAAATATTGTGAGCAAAGAATACAGTGGTGTGTACAAAGAGAACAAAGAGGGGTTTCACAGTAAGCACACATGTCCGAGTTGCTGTTGCCACACATGCAATTCATAGCTGGCATGTTGTGTGGAATCTGCAATTCCAAAAAGGAACTATGAAGCTAGGTATACTGCTATTGCCAAGACAACATCAAATTCTTATGATTATAAATATTTCAAAGTAATTTTGTTCACGTATATTGTAATTGTGCAATATTGTAGCCTTAGGCTAGCGACATATCATGATAATCTTTTTTGTCTACAGGCCGACACACTGCCAAAAGCCTAAGCCCTAACTAATAAAATGTTTACACAACTGTATACAACATGTATAAAATGTACGTATGTATGTTGAGACAAAAGGATGTACCTACATGAGTACCTACCACATGTCTGGTGGGAGAAACATTCTCCGAAACCGAATTCAACCCTAATTTTAATCAAGTGTTCAAGTTAACCACTGTCATTTTTTGTGAGCTCTCTAAGATAGGGTACAGTATTAGAACACTAACTATTAAAATGTTTAGTTCATTTTGTTATGACATAGCAACTACAGTATGTGCCGTAATTTACGAAAATCCTAAATTTGAGAGAAAAGATTTTTCTAATAGTTATTTTATTTTAAAAAAAATATTTAAAATAATACTGCTTAATGTATTTAATGATTCATCTTAGAATAATAAGAAAAAACTTTTTGTTTATTTGAGTAAGTACCAGGACAGTATTTGTATGGGACCTTAAGGAATTTACAGAGAAGTACCCTTACATATTTAAACAAATTTGATTTTATTTTATTTGACAAGCACAAAGCCTTAGAAAATGTACAGATGTTACAACTCAAAACAATTTACCAGTCCTTGTATGCCTATCAGCTGTGGTCTAACAACAAAAAATCTCATAACAAAATAAGAATTAAATACAATAATATTTTTCAATACTTATGATATAAACCATTTTTGTAGTGCATCTGAAATGTACGTCTACATTACTAATACAGAGTATGTTTATTAAACATCTTAATACTATGATAGAAGCAAAATTAAGTAGATATTTTACTCTGTATGACAGTTTTTAATTAAAGACTATCATACCAAGTTGAACCTTGGAGTACTTTACTTTGTGTTTATTAATAAGACAGTAAAGGCACAGAATTTTTCTTTTAAGTCTAAAGTTGACAATCGCTCTAGTTATTTGTTAACAGGATCAATTTACAGGTTTTGAGAGGCAACTATCATCTTGAATCCACCTAACAAATACTCACATACTAAGTTTTTACTCAATTATTTGTTATTATTACTAGATATATTTATTTTGTATAGGATCTAGTGTTTTAATATAATATTCGTATTGAATTAGTTAATAATAAAAATAAAAATTTACTTTTATCTGTTGAAGTAAATAGTTAGAAATTGAGACAAAGTATTACCATTGTTCCAGAATGTAACAATGTCCCATTAATGCCAATAAACAATTGCTTCATTCCATCTTTAGAAATTACATTGCAATTGGTATCAGTAGCTATTTGCTCAGTTTTTTTGGCACCATCGAAGAGAAGCTGTAAAGTTTTATCTGAAAACGAAATTCCAATGAGGTAAATATTTATTTTAAAAAAATCTATAACAATTCTAAACATACCGTATACTTGTTGTAATCTTCCTTCGTTATTACTGAATCTCTTCTCATTTAAGTAAACTTTACTTTGAGTAACTAGGTCTCCTATGAACGGATTAGATCTTTTTGACATAGTTTTCGGTACCTAATTCGTAATTATAAGTAAAAACCTTTTGCAATAAGTGGACCAAAGAATATAAATACACTTTAACAAGAGAAGTGGACTTAATTCATCGTTTGTAATTTGGATTTTGGCAGTAATCAGTCTGGCATAAAGTCAAAGAACAATACAATTGAATACAATTACAATTTACAAAGAATATAAATACTCTTTAACACAGACTACCAAAGAGAATATAATCACCACAGATTAGATATTAGTACTAGTAGTAGTGATAATCACTACGTTCTAAGAGCTGGCACTTGGTACATCACTCTTAGCTACGAATAATAATTATTAATTAATAAAGAAAATCATACCAACTTTCTCGAAAAATATTTGTTGCCAACATTACATTGCAAATTCTAGTGATGTAACTGACAGCAAGAGATGTTATCGAAAAATACGATATCTAGTGTTGTCGCATCAAATCGATATCGATATTTTTTATGTAGCCAGCAATGACATTCATATATACATTATTTACTTAATGATAATCTGTGACTTAAATAAAAAAAACAAATGAGATAATAAATTTTAATTTATTTAAATACAACAACTTTATTTCAAATAAATCTATGAAAATAGTACTTTCGTAATACTAATACTAACTTTTTAACATTAACATTACTAATACACTTTTAATATGATTTCTTGCTAGCGTTAATTTTTAACTAAACTAGCTGCGCCCCGCGGTTTCACCCGCGTAAGTCCCAATCCCGCGGGAACTCCGGGATAAAAAGTAGCCTATATATTATTCTGGGTCTTCAGCTACCTACATACCAAATTTCATCGTAATCGGCTTTGTAGTTTTTACGTGAAAGAGTAACAAACATTCATACATACAAACTTTCGCATTTATAATATTAATATAGGATAATTGGGTCCTGTCACTAAAACGGAATTAATAACTAAATGGTTTTCCTGTCACTGAAATGGAGTCTATATCTCAAAAACTTCTTTACTTTTCATTCACACAATAGTGCAATTCCAAAGGTTAGGTTACGCTGAACACGGCGATGTAGGTAACATCTGAACGCAAAAGGTAATTAATGTTAACTTTACATCAACAAAAGTAAGACGTAATACCCAAACAATTTGGCTGACATAGTTTTTATTTTACTTGACGTTTGCAGCTGTGTCATAAGTGTCATATCAGGGGTAATACCAACATAAAAATTAAACAGGTTTTTATGTTGGTAAATAATTCATGAATCACAAATATAAATTGAACAACGACGATGGCGGAAATTCATGCTTTCCGAAGTTCAAGATAATCTGGTTAAATCGAATGTATGAAAGTATCTACCCACTAACAGACTACTTAGAGATACTACGTACCTATCTCTTTAACAAGAGATATAATTATACTCTACGAGTCAATGGGTGCACAGCAGTGCACAGTTAAAAAAATGCACATTTCTATAGAAAGCAGAGATTAAAATGACATACAGCAGGTAGTGACGTCAAATATTCGGTTTTATACCGCATTTATCATAGCGGATGCCTTGAGGAGTTGTTTGGTTTAATGCCCCCACCTTGATCCGTGGCGATCTACAACCTTTAGATTCCGAAGATATTTCCTAAACAACATAATGCCTCCTGGACCAGTTACCAAAGGTAGCGAATTCCAAAGGAATACAACTTGTGAACCTTTAAGAAAAGAGTATGAAGTGAGTATGAGTACCTCATTTCTTAAATTGTGATACTCCTGCTGTTGCGGGTGTCCGTGTTTGGCGGTGGTCACTTTCCATCAGATGACTCACTTTTTCGTTTACCTCCTCTCTTAAAAAAAAGAAACATTCTTAGGGTTGCATTTTCTAAACAATTATTTCCTTATATTTTCACTATCATGAAGCGTTATATGATTTAATTAATTAATTTCCTTTTATTACATTGGCTAAAATACTTTATGATGATAATCTGTCCTATCTGTACGTAGTACATAATCTTAATATATGTTATAAATCTCCTGTCACGATGTTTGTCCGCGATGGACTCCTAAACTACTTAACCGATTTCAATGAAATTTGCACATCGTGTGCATTTTGATCAAACTTGAGATATAGGATAGCTTACATCTTAATTTTATGATAAAAAAATACCGTCCGAGCGAACCCGGAACAGGCACCTAGTACTTTATAAATTGTGATTAAAACCAAATTAAAATGAAAATATTATGTTCGACATTCTTTTGTTTTCTTTTAAACAAATGCTCAATATTAATTGGTACATGTATCCAAGTTCCATGTTGACGTTTGTTATTAAAAATGCAATTTTAAATGGCTACACTGCCAACAGGGCACCTTCGATCGATGGAGTACTGTCAAGCTATATCTAAATAAATTAATTTACTAAATCGCAAAAACTAAATATTTGGTCGTTTTTGTTTTAATCTTGTTTCAAATTTTAACACTGTGGTTATCGCTTTTATCCTGCAATTTAAATAAAGATAGCGAGAGTGAAAGTGTTAGCAAATATTTTCATTTAGTGATAGTGACAAAGCTGTTTGTTGCAGTCTAACATATGCAAGAAGTTGTTACGAATGTTACATAAGTGGCAGTGACGAAGCATGTCGTGGATGAAGCGGCCTCAGGGGGGCGTTATGCCCCCAGGCTCAGACCACCAGCCGTATACCGCCTCTCAGGTGAGCTCCCCGAAGGTTATGTCTACCTTCGACACGGACGTAAACAATGACGTGGTTCAACTTATTTTTAGTGGTTCTATGTAATTTAAAATTAAATGAATACTTACCTGAATAAGAAAAAGAAATTTTTTGAAGCAATATATATTTTGAAATATTTTTTATGAAAGATAAACAATAATAAGATCTGACGTTGTAAATGTAACTCTCTTTATTATTTTAAAATGTTCTTGTTTAATGTCTTCTTTTGCTATAGAATTGTTATTTTGATTGCAGCCATATGGTAACCAGCAAAACATGTATCCTAACTATCAAGGGACAGCAGATGTTCAACAACAGCAAATGTGGCAAATGTCACAACAGCAGGCTCAGAATAATCAACAACATAGTCAAGCTTTTATCCAACAAAATTATGGAAACAACACTAACCAGTTATATCAGCAACAGCAGTTGAATCATAATTATTCTAATCAAAATTATGATAATTTACAACATGGGTATCAACAGAATTATAATTACCAAAACCAACTTCAACCACAACAGCAACAAAGTCTTCCACAAAATGATGCAAACGCAGACAATTGGGAAGACAACTGGGGCTGGGGGTGGGAAGATGGCTCTAAACAAAATCAAAGAACCAATCTAAATTCTCATCAAGTGGCACCACTGCCACAACAGCCTTTTGAAAATGCAAACATTATAGAGGAAAGTTTTGTTCCCTCTAATAGTTGGAATTGGTCAATGGAAGGCAAAAAAGAATCAAAAGACATGCCAGGGTCAACTATAGATAATCAAATACAGCAACCTCCTAATAATAATCAAACTAACCAAACAAGTGAAAGTAATGTTCAGCCATCTAACACTTCAGTATCTGACAATATTCAATCTGATATAACACATTTAAGTGAGAAGGATGCAGTAAAAGAGCATTTACCTAACCTAGCAGTGGGTAAACGCATTAATTTAGAAAATCTAACTCCTCAGTGGTCTATTGAATCACAAATGTCACAAGAGTCAAGTGATGGACTCCAAACTCACTCAGAAGGTACTTATAGAAGTGAGAATCAATCAAGAAATTCTAGTAAAAGTAGTCCTGGTCCTACCACTGATACTTCAAATTTTAATTACTCACAGATGGAAATCCTCGATACAGGTGTGAGTAACAGTGAATGGTCTAAACACTCTACTGATCATTCATCATTTACTCATAATAGTTTACAAAATGATCAAGTAACAGAAAATTATAATGAGTTAGCTACTACTATGCAAGACATGTCACTTGGTAACCATGAGCATCCCAATATACAAAATAAAAATTCTGATACTGAAACAAAAAGAAAAAACTCACAACAACCAGCACAAGCTTCATCTGAAAATCTTACTTTCTTGAATCAAAAGGTGCCAGAGCTCCACTCAGTTTCCTTTCAATCTACAGTGCCTCCTGTTTCAACTTCTATAAATGCTATACCACCTTTACTACCCTCAGTAAGTAACACAAATATATCATCTTCGACTTTGCCTCCACCACCGCCTTCTTTTTCACCAATGCCTATTCCTAACATTTCACAGTCTTTTAATGTGTCACAGCCTCCTACAAACATTTTTCAAACTAATATGTCTCAAAATCCATTCAAACATGCTGGTTCTTTCTCTCACAAAAGTTCAAATAAAGTTTCAACAAACCCGTTTCCCTCCCAAGGACCTGGTGTTCATTTAACATCTCCAACAGTTGTTCATCAATTTGTTCAGCAAGATGCCTTATCTAGTAGCTATTGTGCAAATTTGGAAACAACACCAGATAATTCTGAAAGACCTGATCAACCTGCAGCAGCTGGTTATAGAAGTATCTCTAATCCTCAGTCATCACCCGATAATTTGGAGATAGCACCACAAAATGATAGGAATGAATATCTACAAACTGCTCATTTGTCAAGTGGAGATTTTGGAGAAAACACAGATTTTAGTAGAAATTTACCTCCATCCACACTGCGCAGAATGGGAGTTGGGCAGCAAGATTTAGAATATACTTCTAATCTTAACATTTCTGGAGATGAGCCACCCCCTGGCCTTTCAAGGATGGTACCAGGTCAACAAACAGAAACTAGTAATGCTTACAACCAGTCAAGTGATGATTACATGGATCGTCACATTGATGGGCAACCCACTGACATATCTGGACGTCCTTACAGACAAGCTGATGGACAGCAAACTCCAGGCAGTTATACTCAACCAACCTCTACTCGTACTAGTGATAGGAGACCAATAGGTTTGGATAGAATGGTCCCAGGAGAACCTAGTAACGAAGAGTACATACAATACCCCACTGGTAATTTTGGCTCTGCAAATGAGCAAAGAGTGGTGACTGGCGTGGATCATGATTTTCCAGTTTCTGTAGATATTAGTTCTTCTAATGTTAGAGAGCAAAACCTTGATGGATCAGATTACACAGAACCACTGAGAAATTCTTCAAGAAATGTAATTGGTGCCAGAGAAATAAGCAATGCAACCTCACCTGATTTTAGTGTATCTCTTGAAGATCAACAGAGAGAGGTAATAATGGAAGGAGAAAATTTACAGGATTTGAATGTTGGTCAACCTAATGAGCTTACAAATATTTCCAATTCCACTAAGGACCTTAGTAATGATGCAGATGATAATATTGATTATCCTCAAACTGGCTCTAGAAGACAGTCTCTCAATCGCATTACTTCAGGTGAGGACTCAGAAAGAGAAAGAATGTATAAAGCTTCCCCTAGACGAGACAAAGATAAACATAAATCGTCAAGGGATTATGACAGAGACAAAGAAAAAGAAGGTCGATATTCTCGTGGCGACAGAAAGTATGACAGGGAGGAAAGACGTTCGGGAAGAGATGACAGACACCCTGAAAGGGATAGAAGAGATAGGGACAAAGAGCGAGGTAGGACAAGACAAGATCGGCATGAGAGCCCTGATATGCATAGACAAAGACACAGTACTCGCAGTCATCGATACGAGACAGAAGACACGGATTATTATAGTGATCGAGAGAGGGAACGCAGGTACGTTGATAAGTTATACCTTAGTAATTTTCAAAAAGATACAATGCTGCTTCAAGCATTCCTTATTAATTTAACAAGAAGTTCTTGCATTTTATAATCTAGGCTCTCCCTGCAGATAAAGTGAAGTAAAATTAATACCTAGGATGACAGAAAATATGTTTTAGTTTAGTTAAGTTAAGTTAACAAAATTCAGTATCTTCACGCTCATATCCCCGAAGAGGTAGGCAGAGGCACAACCAGGGCAACCACGACTAGCGGAAGACACTAAGTCCCACAATGTGATAGGTGGCAAGCCTATCGCCAACCGGGCACATTTCCAATCCCGACCAACATTTTTTTTTTTTCGTTGGCCGACCCGGGATTCGAACCCGAGACCTCATGCAGTCAAGTCCAACACCCGGACCGCTAGACCACAGAGGCGAAGTAGATACTTAACAAAATTCAACAATTAATCGCAATTTGATATGACTTCTATACCTGACATTTCAGACTCAGAATCATTACTGTCGCTGCAGGAATCAATGTTTGAAATAAATCTGTCCAAATGGTTATCAAACACAGGCTCAAATTTCCTTACTCATCCTCACACTTGATAGCATGATCATATACTTTCTTCCATTAGTCGGGTCCTATCATATTAACTTTTTCTTAACCTTTAACTATGGACGTCATAATATTATTATCACACTACTATGGACGCGCGGTCTCACAGACCGTTATCTTTCTAGGACCAATTTATGCAAAAAAACTTACTTTAATTATACAGATAAATATTTTATTATTTTCTGGGGACACCAAACTAAAATTATGGATATGTATGTGATCAATATTTATTTATTTTCTTATGTTATACAGCAAGTAAACTTTATAAGGTAATTTTCAATCAAAATTTACCTGAGATCAGTTTTAGGAGCAAATTCTTATATTAAACAAAGTTTTAGCAAAAATCAATACAATAATCTTTAAGATTAAAGTATATTGAACATAAAAATCAAACAAAACACTTATAATAGAACATAAAAATTCTAACAATGGTTCAATATGTGTACAATTTATTGACAGTTAGTATTGTATATATAGTATATAGTTAGTACAGTAGGGGTATTGCCTGTTTACAACTAACACAAGCATAGTTAGTCTTCCTTTTTAGTTTTGGTGCACTGAGTCTGCATATTTGTCACTTTAATTCAATCACCTGAGTAGAAAGTTCTTTCGACGTCATGACTGCTCCTAATATTTGCTTCAGTGTCAAGTGTAACTCTTTTGGTAAATTTTGACTTACAGTGCGTGTTTTAATTTGTGGTACGACGAGAGATCGTGCCAATTTCTTTAGGAAAACTCCTCTTTTTCAGAGTATATATATTTATTTTATTTTCATTGAAAATAACCTAAAATAAATAAAACATAATTATAATTTTTATATGGGAAACGTGGATATGTGGTCACACAGACCGCCGTGACATTTTAAAATGAAATAACTTACCTAATTTAAATCCGGCGACTCAACCTCCTGCTTCAACAATCGTTTCGATACTAAATATGAAGCTCAGATGCGGGAAGTGCGGAAAAGAGGTTAAACACGAGAATTAGAAACGGTGAGCGGTCTGTGGGACCGCCCGTCCACAGTTAAAGGTTAAGTAAGTTCTTTTTCTGAGGTCCCATATTTTCGATGGGGTTAATCAGGATGATATGGTGGTAGTCGTAAAATTGAATGACCATGCTCTTGTAAAATTTTGTCATTTTTTCATTTTGTCAACATTTACCTAGTAGTAATGTGCCAGGTACAAAACCTTTCTAATTACCTGCATGTATGATAATAATGCGTTCATCTTTGGAAATCGGTAGTTTAACTCCTCTTTTATTTTTGTCAAGCCATGACTTGCCTTTTGTGTGAGAAGTACAAACATATAATTATGTATACAATATTTTTTTCCAGCAGCTCTTAAAGCCTGTATTTTCTTAATGTATTCAAGTCTTTTAAAGCATACAGCAGATTCTTCTAATTCGTCCATGTATACAAAATTTTTTGTGGCAGTTCTTAAAGCTTGTATTTTCTTAATGTATTCAATATACTACAGCATTATATACTACATAATACAGCAGATTTTTCTGCAAGGAGACTTCTGTTATTTTCTGTCTTCATAAATCTAAACCCCGTATTTTTAAGAGTATTTCTCAATCATCAAAACATCCTTGGAAATCAATAGCATCCATTAGTTAAATTTTCAAAGACTTTACAGTAGGAATTTCCTTAAATCTTAAATAAAAGACGTACCTATACCATGTTTCTAATTACACTGTTATCAAAACTGTCCAGTTTTAACCTGAAATTCTTTGGCCTTCCTTTCCTAGGTGTGTTAAATGCAGATCTACCATTATTTTCTGTGTAGCTTACTAAATTTCACAGAAATAGTCTGGATATGCCAGTGTCAGTCTTGAAATTTATTAAAATATCCATTTTCAGAATTTTTAAAAACATTATCTTCTGTTAAAAAGTACAGGCACACATTATATGTTATTTCACGCGACTGACTGCTTGTAAGTTTTCCTTCTTAAATTGGTATCCATTCCACAATACCTTGAAAATTATGTAGGGATAAATTAAGTACCTATATTTAAATACTCTATATTCAAATAGCTCTATACAATTCTTAACTTAATACTGAAATATTGCGTGCTGTCACCTCGTGTATTTTCCCGCAACTGTTGGTCTTGATTTAGGCTGTCCAGGAGCCCAACAACTTAAAGTTGCTGAAGGCCTCGGGGAGGCCACTGGCCAAGTAACTCGGATGTCCGAGGTACTCAACCCTGTATACTGTTACACTCCGACATTTGATTATGACGTGGACGGCTGTTTCTTCTGTCTTCATGCAGGCTCTGCGTAATGTACTATCAGTGCCACATATATGAAAAAGATGCTTATAAAAATGGCCATGTACTGTAATTGCACTTGCCTCTAAAACAAAACACCATAGGTTATGTTACGTCCTTTAAACACAGAAAGCATGTAAGTATCTAAGTCAACTTGTTTTTCAAAAGAATACTAATCAAATATTTTATTGTAAAAGAATTGGATAATTTAATGAAAATTATTTATGTGCCGGAACTTGTCAGTTGAGTTTCTACAG
>NJDD01008117.1:3271-16141 GCA_002245505.1 Calephelis nemesis | reverse complement strand
TTTAGCGAGTTATGCTTACCTTTGACTGTCCTTTATATTTCATCAAGTTCGATTTATGCTTTTATAGATGCTAATCTACTTTGCAGTTTCGAATTGCATGCTTTGCAAAATGCGGCGAACTCGTCGTCTTTATAACGTGAAAGCCACGAAGAAAATTCCGGAATTTGTTCCCACTTAGCTAAATAACTTTGCTGAAAACTAGACATGCTGTCCGGATGAATGCAACTAAATAAATAAAACAACGAAGATCGATCGCGTTCTATTTATATAATGACGAAAACATCTCCTAGTTTGGGGAAATCCCCGAATTATCGAAAGAAATTCGTCAAAGACTAAGTCGAATGTAGAAGAGACAGTCATTTCACTTGAACCGTGTTAGACGATTTGATACTAGTAATAAAGTATTTTTTAAGCTTAACTACTACCTATACATGCAGCTGAAAACTTAAAGACTAGACGTTGTTTTGAAAATTATGTTAACTATATTATATAGAAAATTATATGAAAATTATATTATTAACTAGCGGTCCGTCCCGAATTCGTCCAGGTAGGCTGATATTCATGAAACACAACGAATTTGAATAGATGTAATCTAGGAATTACACTCTATCTAATAGTGCAAACCACATTAAAACCGGTCCATCAATAGTAAAGCTTAAGGCGGACATACAATCTGCAAGTCTGATTAATACTATGTATTGATTGAAAATTGTATATGTAATACAATACTACAATGCCAGCAACGACCGTCTTTCTTGTCGTATCTGTAAATTACTCATCTTTGCTCATAGATAACATGTATAAGAATAAACAAAATCCGGGAAAGTCCCGATATTCGCGTTCCGGGGAATTCCGCAAACATTGTCGCAAAGACGTTCACTCACTACGGTGTTGCCATAACTTCAACCAAAATATACCCAAAAATACTGACTACCAGCAATATACCTGAAAATATACTGATGTTCGGCAAAATCGATGAAATATACTGAAAAAGTATTAAAATACTGAATCTGGTCACCCTGACAGTTGCTTTCAAAAAGTTCTTTACGTCTTCAGTTTCCAACTATTTTGTGTCAACTACTCTTTGGTGTCAACTTTTCGTAGTTTTGTGTTTATCGATACAGTATTATCTGTCAAATTGTTTGAAAGTGGCTTATTTTGTCCACTCGGTGGCGAACGAATATATGACGTCATTTCGGTTGATCACTGGACCTAGCCAATACAAAACTAGTCATTTGACAGCTATTTGATGTACACTTTTCCATTTTGAGTTGGAAACTGAGTTACAAAATCAGCCCCCAGGTTAATTTTAATAAGTTGACCGAAAATAACTACGCTACTCACAAGTTTTTGTTGTAAACGTCTACTTAAAACTTTTATAAATGTAGACAAATAAATGAAATACTTGTAGTATGCGATATTATAAATATCTGAATAAGAATATTAAAAAGTTTAAATACAAGAGCCCTAATATTACGCCGCCTCTTCACAATGGGCCATGACGGCCCGTAACAGACGTTCACGATCGTGTAGACTGTAGAGGGCGTAATCGCCTGTGAGCGGTCATGATGGATTTTAATCAAGTGTGATCGCCTCCGCAGCATCGGTTTTTCGGACAATCATCAAAGGAAGTTCAGGCCATGATTTCCGGTGCGTCCACACGATAGTCGATATACATCCACACTAATATTATAAATGCGAAAGTAACTCTGTCTTTCTGTCTGTTACCTTTTCACGCCTAAACCACCCAACCGATTTTGCTGAAATTTGGTATGTAGATAGTTTGCATTCCTGAGAAGGACATAGGCATATTATTTTTTGGAAATTCAACCTCTAAAAGGGTTAAAAGGGCTGGCAAAGTTTGTATGAGAAAAATATTTTAATTGCACAATTTTGCATGAAACTTTGAATAAATGCTTTTAAGTACAAATGATGAAACACATATTTCAGAGTTTTTCGAAATTCACTCCAAAGTTAAAGGTTAAAGGGGATGGATAAGTATGTATGCGAAATTTAATTCTATTGAAATATTATGCGTGACACTGAAATACAAATTATGAGATACATATCTAAGCGTTTTCTTTTTAAATCAACCCCTATGAGGGTTAACGGGGGTGGCACAATTACAAAACGAAAGAACACAGTCTACTCTTTATCGCAAAAAATTGGGGATAATGGGTAAATAGAGGGGATGAATGTTCCTATGGAAATTCGTCATTTTTAAAGCTGTAACAGTGAAACTTTATAT
Source organism: Calephelis nemesis (assembly GCA_002245505.1). Classification (NCBI taxonomy): domain Eukaryota; kingdom Metazoa; phylum Arthropoda; class Insecta; order Lepidoptera; family Riodinidae; genus Calephelis; species Calephelis nemesis. Next base: position 13,893 of record NJDD01008117.1, on the reverse strand, counting down.
TCAGACACTTTATGTTAAACGAAAGAACATAGTCTATTTTTTATCGCAAAAAATAGGGAAGAATGGGTAAAAAGAGGGGATGAATGTTCATATGGAAATTCGTCATTTTTAAAGCTGTAACAGTGAAACATTATATTCAGACACTTTATGTTAACCGAAAGAACACAGACTACTTTTTATCGCAAAAAATAGGGGAGAATGGGTAAAAAGAGGTGATTAATGTTCATATGGAAATTCATCATATTTAAAGCTGTAACAGTGAAATTTTATATTCAGACACTTTATGTTAAACAAAAGAACATAGGCTATTTTTTATAGCAAAAAATAGGGAAGAATGGGTAAAAAGAGGGGATGAATGTTCATATGGAAATTCGTCATTTTTAAAGCTGTAACAGTGAAACATTATATTCAGACACTTTATATTAACCGAAAGAACACAGGCTACTTTTTATCGCAAAAAATAGGGGAGAATGAGTAAAAAGAGGGGATGAATGTTCATATGAAAATTCGTCATTTTTAAAGCTGTAACAGTGAAACTTTGTATTCAGACACTTTATGTTAAACAAAAGAACATAGGCTACTTTTTATTGCAAGAAATAGGGGAGAATGGGTAAAAAGAGGGGTTGAATGTTCATATGGAAATTCGTCATTTTTAAAGCGGTAACAGTGAAACTTTGTATTCAGACACTTTATGTTAAACGAAAGTACAAAGGCTACTTTTTATCGCAAAAATGGGGGAGAATGGGTAAAAAGACGTGATTAATGTTCGTATGGAAAATCGTTTTTTGTTTGGAAGGTTAAGTAGGTATATTTCAGAGGTGGTCCCATGGTCACCAGGTCAGGATGTGATGATGAAATCCTGGGGAAATCGAGGGAAACTCTAAAAAAATGTTGGCAAGAACAGTGTTTTTGTGGAATATGATCACTTGCTAGCATTCGAAAATGGTCACTCCATACTCAGACTTAGCAGACTTGCGGAATAGACCGTTAAGTGTCTTTGAGGGATTTGGAGATATTTACACAGACGCAAGGGAGAAGAACAGCTAGCGCTCAGCGTCAAGCTCAAAGTAGAATCCTTTTTGAGAAGGTTTCATAGGAATGTTTTTGTTAATGCAGCATTCGATTATGACCTTACGTTACAGTATAAAAATCCTCCTTTGATTTTAATTGAAAAAATGATTAAAAATATCAGCATTGTGATCCCTTAAAATTCAAAGATGAAACGAAAGGTTGTGCTAATAGTAAGGTGTTATTACTTTTGCTTGGTGAACCAGCTGAGCCGCTAAAGTCTCTTTTTACACGCTTTTTATTAGCTTCACCTGTATGTTTGTTTGTATGTTTGTAACCGACTTTTTTGGGCGCGATTTTGACCCACTTTAAACGGCCAGATTTCGTTCAAACTTTGTAGATTTATTGAGGACCGATGACAATACACTAATTTGATAAAATTATTCCATTTTTCAATTTGCAAAATATGATTTTTGTTAATTTATATAATTTTTTTTATCTATAGTTGATAAGGTAAGAAAATTAATTAATCCGATAGATTTTCTATTTGCAGCTTTGTTCAAATGATTTTGAATAATACCTGAACCTATTCTTCAAAAGAATAAGTTGTCTGTAGTGTAACTCTCGCTTCGATCGTTACAGTGAGATCCGAGTAAGAATGGAATTGAGAGAAAGTGTTGGTGTTAGAATGAGCTCTTTTGATGCTCTGCGGTTTCGGTCATGCGGAAAGAATGACAGATGAAAGATTGACAAAACCGATATGCAATACGAATGTGGATGGATTTAAGTAGATACCCTGGGAGACCAAGGTTGACATTCTACAATCAAATCGCTCGAGTATTATCTGTGGGTGGTGTCAAAAGGCTCCGAAACCGGCGTCTTTCTATGACAAGGGTAATGGATGTGGAGGAAGCCTGCAGGTAGGCAGGTGTTAGAGACGGTAAGCCTATGCTCGCCTTTTACGAGATGCCTGGCAGGAAGGCAGATGGTCTATTCTGCTAAACAACCCGGACGAACATGAGGAAAATATAAATATTTAAATGTAATATAATATAAAGTGTATGTTGAAGAATACATAATTTAGCTTACTATGATTGAAGTTTAAATCTGAAATACGGCCTGTTAACCGTTAGTAGATTCGTTTCCATTCGTTCATTTTTTGATTTCGCCCTCGGTTATCACGATAACTGTGTTCTTTAGTCATTCCAACTTTACGTGCTACATGATTGCGAAAATTCACAAACTTTCAAGCTTTCGTGCTATAATTATAACAATATTTTTAATGCCATCGTATTTTTGTAACATGTACTGTTTTAATGTAATTTGAAAATACATATTTTTTGACAAGTTTTTTGTGTGTAAATGCTATTACTAATACAGTACACTTAAGCAACACAACAAATCCAAAACTTAACTAGATAGTTGATCGAACTGCATTTTAAGTAGGTATATTTTTCGTTTTTACCATTAAGTCTCACTGTATAGATTGACAACTGAAAATAATTACAGTTACTTATACTTCATATAAGTAGGTATATATATCACGTAATCAGTATCAAGGAATTAATAGTCGATTAGAAAAAATAAAAAGTTTGGAAAATCCTAAAGTGCACGACTCATAATGTTCATTTATTAAATATTAAAAAAAACAAAAACAAAAAATTTAAATAAATGTAAGTACATAAAATTTATAGATATAGATATATCATCATCCATGTTAATTTTACATGGATATATATCGATACACAATCTTGTAGTTTTCGTTTTTTATTAATTATAATTAAACGACACTGAATTAATTAGCCATTCGCATTCGATGATCTACAATTATCGATTAGAATTTAAAGAAAATCTAACTCAAATTAAAATTTACTTTCTATTTTTTAGTTCGGTTGTCTATAAAAAGCGTGTTTTTTAGTTTTTTTAAACTATTATTTATATTGTGCGATTCTGATGAATCTCGAAGATTTTTAAGCAATATGCGCAAAAACAATAATTGTTTTCAAATGACGTCGTTTAGAGTAGGTAGAGATCATTATGCCAGGATGTTCTCCCACATTTTTCTGTGCAAGGTCAATTTTTTTTACAGAATTTATACATACTCATAATAAAAAGCTGAAGAGTTTGATTTTGTTGCTACAATGTCTAAATGTGAGTTTCTAAAGATATCCCCGAAGGGTTAGTTCTGCCTTAACTGCACAACCATAGCGCTCACGACTAGCCGAAGACATAAGTCTAATGTGGTAGATGACAATCCTGTAGCCAACCGGGCACTTATCCAATCCCGGGAAAGTGGCAACGTTACTTTCAGTAGAAAATTGAAACTTCACAATTTCTATTTGTTTTTTTTGTTGCCCGGACCGGAGATCGAACCCAAGATCTCAAGAAGTTATTCCGAAGACGGACGGTCAGACCTCAAAGACGATATGTATATTTCTAAAATTTCGAAAAAAAATTCCTTAACTTGCTATACAGTTTATTTCACAGGAATTGCCGAAGTGCAAATAAAACTGTGGAGACAATAACGTATTCCTACTATTTATCTGAGGTGAAATTAGAAAAGAGAAAGTTTATGTTCAGTTTTGACGGCAAAATTGCTGAATTGATTTTAACATTTAAAAAAAATAGATGAAACTTTTGATAGCGATATAGACTACATTTTATCTTAAAATTTTAACGAGCAATATTGGAGAGCTAAATATCAAATTAGTAGACTACGCGGGCGGAGCCGCGGGTAACAGCTAGTTATACATACATTTTCAATTAATTACTTCGTTATACACTACTTTCGAACTCGCTAACATGGTACTGATGAACATTATAAATACAGTACATCGACTTACTTTTATCATTAACCCTTAAACGGACCGAACTTAAAAATCTCTCTTTAACCCCTTACTGCATGGAATTTTGCATTTATGCGGAAAAAAATATGACACAGATTTGAGTCTGAGGAAACCATATAAAATAAAAAAAAAATTAAACAGTCATGTTGGATTTTTTTATGAATTTAAAAAAAAAAAATGTGCATATATGTCATGAATTGTAAAAAGTTGTGTGTACCAAATATGGAAACTAATGCATTAACGGAATGTTTTTTTTATATACCTATGTAATTTTATATTATATATTATACCGTTTTATAAATAGTGTGACAAGTTCCAGAATGATAAATTTATCTTGCATATTAAATTTAGCATTCTGGCTCTTGTAGCTAGCGGATACTACCTTTCTATTTCTTTGTAAACTGTAATGCAATTTTATGCATAAACTTATGAATAAAACACGAGATTTAATTACCTTCAATTTATTCTGAAAAAAAACCTAAAACAATCCTTATAAGTCAAAATCAATCAACCCAACACAACACTAATGATTTTAATCTTCCCCTGATGTAAGCGGTACTGGATCCGGAGGAACATGGAACTCTTGGAGACAATTTCTATTTTTATTAACACTTTAATATACATTACATTTGAGACAGCAAATAAAAGTTGGACCACCGCATTCATTCTTGCACCTTTGTATTTTATTGGTCCATTCTGGAAAATGATGAAAACCATCTTCTGCAACTTCTCTCGCAGGCAATTCGATCTTTCTCTTTCGAAAGGTGTTTTAAGTGCTTTAAGCTCTTTAGTAGGTTGTACATCACCCAAGAACCTGCAGTCTTCTTCAGTATACTCCATTGAACCTGGAGTCCAACGATATTTGAAAGATTCTCGAGTATTGTTTCTAGATCTAGACGTAGATGGAACTTGCGAAGAAGGAGCAGGATAATCATCTTCACTATTATCTGATTCTTGTTCTACTTCTGAATAAGCCAATGGATCTTCACTAGGACATTCCTCATTATCGTCGTCTGGAAAAGAATATTCATCCTCGTCACTAGATAAATATTCATCCTCACTGTTTATTGGAATATCCATCTTTATTTCGGTGATAAACTACTAATTATACATGTGGGACATGAAATAAGCAGTAGATAAGCAAACAGAATGCTAGATAATATCATGCAAGCGCGTTTGGTTCTTATCGTAACGGAAAACGGTGGTAAGATGAAAAGCAGAAGAAAAAAAGATGTTAATGGTGAGTAAATCTCTCCAGGAAGTAAATGAAAAGACTAAGTAAATGACACAAGTTTTGCAAGCAATGCTAAGATCACGACGAATAGAAGGAAGTAGACTTTTTCTCTTTTCTGACTTTTTACTGAGTAGTTGTAAGCAATAAGCATCGTAAGTGCACATAATGAATTCAGGAAAAGAATAAAATATGTGGATTAAGGTAGTTAGATCTGGGGTGCAATGCGAGCGTACATATGTATGCGATTAAATATTAGATAAATGCAGAAAATCTCGTGCAGTAAATGTAAATATGTGACGTGCAAATTTTACTATACATGTGGAAAATATTTTTTCTCTTATTGCATACCGTGTCATATATGAACGATAGAAAATTTATCGCTATTGCATACTGTCCCTTATCCTCTCCGGTGCCCCAATGTCAAATGTCAAATATTCGAGAAGTGCAACACAACATTAGCAGTGGCTGAAATTTGAAATCAATGAAGATTTTCTGCCTTTTTTCAATTTTCACAAACATTACAACTAGTTTTATATACAGAATAAAATTCAGAGTAAAATATTCAATAAGTTCTGAAAATTATTGGTTTAAAAGAAAAGAAAAGAAGAAAAGAAAATATATTTATTTGCGGAATATGTGTGTTAAGGTTGTTACAAAATTATTTAAGCTTTCCAACGTATTCTACCACATTGTGGTGTGGAAATATTGAAATATTTTTAAAAACTGATTATTGTATACACAATGTTTAAATATTCATTTAACAAATAGTTTTATTCTTATTACAATTTGAATTATAACTTACAAACAATTTTAAAATGTTAATAATTTTAACCCTGTCTACCGTAAACTACCACCGTTTCCAAACCTAGCCAGTCGGGAGAAGAAACGGCGAAACAAAAGACAGAGCTGAGGACGATCAAATTCAAACTGCTACAGTTAATTTATTTACAATGCTACCAACATTCTACGGTTACTAAACGCCAACATATAATTTCATCTACGGTTTCTAATGTTGCCGTCACTAAAACCCTAGACATTTAAATTTTCGACAAAAAACTTAGATGTGCTGATATGTTATTCATGTTAAATTGAAAATAACGATGTTTTTACGGGTGGGAAATTATTTCTACAAAACTAAAAAGTTGACAAAAATAAATCCCAGATTTTTATATAATATAGTGACACCAATTGTTATTAGGGAACGGACAAAGGGTACTATTTTCCCACCTACACCTAAATATTTCAAATCAATCAAAACCACACAAATACTACGTTTTTGAACTCAATATCATAACAAAGTTAGACAGAATATCATAAATTAGTGCATAACGAATCAAACATCTACTTATCAGAATCTTATTTGAAGAAACTTATCAAAATGTCTCCACTTTACTTTACTATATTTTTCAAAAGTGAAGTTAATTTGATTCTGACATTGATACCTGACATTTGAGAAGGCAGGATTGCCAATAAAATAATTCTTTAAGTATCTATGACTAAATTTGTGTAAAAAATACAAACTAAAAGGTTGCCGTTTTAAAAATATTCGATAATTTAGCTACATTGAGAGGGTGGGAAAATAGTTCCCTTTGCCCGTTTAAGGGTAAAATATCTTTTTTATATCGTTAAAATTTGTTTATTTAAATTCTTATTCCTTTAGAAGCCCACATTATCTCATAGAAACAAAGTATATTTTCTACCGCGCCAAAATACTTCATTCCTACAGGGACATTACAAATAAAATAATTTTATTTGGATTTAAGTATGGATTTCCGCAAAGTAACGCCTTCTTCTATCAATTTACCTACTTTTTACTACTTTCAAATTTAATTTTAATTTTATCAAATACTAGTATCTACATATTACATATCTTTAACACCGGCCAATTTAAAAATTTAATGTAATCTCATAAAATATTAGTTAGTATACACAGAGAAAAAAGAAATTAATAATACAAAGGAAATTACAATAAACAAGGTTAAGAAATAGGTAATACCAAACTATAAAAGCACAAAGCCACATTAGTCTTTTAACAATATTTTTTGTAAAGTACGTAGGTACCTAATTTTCGAGTTATTCGCGAAACATATATCACGATATCACTGAAAACGTTTTACTGTTTATAATTTAAACTTTCACTAGCGGAGAATTAGAAAAGTATTCACTTTAAGAAAAACTGTAGGACCCAAAGTTTTTTCAAATTCGTCAATCTAACTGTAACCTTGGTTTACCTAAATAGAAAAAATAACTCCTCGAAAAGGTGGCATAAAAGCAACTCTTTAACTTTGTAGAAGAGCCTCTGTGGAACCTAAATATTTTTTTTATTAAAAATAGGTGCTGTTTGGCAAAATTATGCAGTACAGCCAAATCTCGCATCTAAGTATATTGTTAGGACTGAGTTCAGCTTTTATTGTACCCCCTTGATTTATACAAATGAAACATCTATATTATCAACATTATTTATTTTCCTTAAGTAGTTAAATCCAGTAAAGATTATCATCTCTAAACTGGCGAACTGTATCACAGAATCAATACAAAACTTATAACAGATCTTATACTTAACCTAGGTAGTAGTCAGTACCATGTATTTCCCATGATAGCCCGCGCAAATAGATGCTGAAAGTTAACTGGTTTTCTTATTTCTTTTACCAAACAAAACAGAGTAGGCCAGTAGGTTTAAAATATAGAGTTCGGATTGTCAAACAAAAGACCTTTCGTTTCAAATATTGCAAGATGAGTTTCTTTTCAATGTTGCGGTTAAAAATGTTCAAAATTAATCACCTCAACACGAGTACGTACAATGACATTGTTATTATATGTTGATTAAACGGTGCTAAAATAATTACATATTTAATATCATGTCAAAAGGACCAACTCAATTTAGAAAAACAGTTAATCTTTTATTTTATTGATTTGAGAATATTTTAAATATTTTTTTTTTGCATTTTAGCATCATTTGCTATAAAACTATCATCGATCCAATTTTTTCAAAAATTATACTTATAGGTAGTATTTACAACAGTAACCATAACTTTCCTCTCTTCGCTTACATATAAACATAACAGAGATTCCAATCAAATTATTGTCACTTTCACATTATACAATGTAGAAAGATCGCTGCTCAGTATATTTGATTACCTGGTAATTTAAAAGTCCACAAGCTCTTATTAACGTAGCAACCATTTTTTTTATAAAAAAAAACAAATAAAACTATAAATTTACAAAATAATATACAGTGTGCAAACGACACAAATAACAATTTATATCCTTGACGCACATACAAACAATACGCACTGGTATATCAATTTGTCAGATCAGAGCCATTACCAAGAGTTGGTAAAGATTACGGTCGATATTTTACCGTATATGGCCCGAGATTCAGTTCTTTTAATTACCTGTACAGACGCTGTTCAAAGTTTCCATACAAATACTTTAGGGAGAAGTTAGCAATTTGAGCGCCGTGAACTCTTGGTAAGGGCTCAGATGAAAAAAAAACATTAACAGAAATTACAAAAAATAGGTACTAAAATTATAGTACAACAAATGCAAATTTTAAAATGTCTTAAATGTTGAAAAGAGAACTTAACTGTCTAGAAGCGGTATCTGTAAATACCTTGGTACAAGCACGCAATGTGTTTCAATGCTCTTGGATATGTGAAAAGATTGAATACGAGGTAAAATACTTCTTTGGAGCATTTATAACTACAGTTACGGACACATTAATAAAATATACCAAAAAGCTTGTCCTGCTAATCATTTTTACTTGCAACAAATTATTTAAATATAAAAAACGTTAACTACGCAAAAGAAAAAACAATACTCTAATAATAAAAAAAAATGTCAACTTAAACCTAAAAAGTAACAAAATAAATGCCGTCGGCCATAAGTATATATTTATATAAGTATTGGGTCTTTTCAAAAGGCATACAAGACAAAATAAAATCAACTTTTTTTTTGCTGATATGATTACGTCGGAGGGAACGTTACTAGGTTAAAGATGCCAGTCACTATTTTCTTTACGCAAACAATCCATAGTGTGTATTGGCGTGAACACTTGGGAGGTTTACGATTTTATATCTGCAGAACACACCCGATTTTACTACAAAAAGTTAAACCTTTACGCTTGAACTTTAAGCCATATCATTTATTTTTTTTAGATTAAGAGAAATACCCGTAGCATGGTTGGTACAAATATCAATTTTCATCTATTAATTTCAGTTTAATTTTAAACCGTATCTATACAGTGTGGCATAGTGATGAGTAGTCCTTTAACAACTTTTTTTCTCTATTTATTTGAGTATATCTATCCATTTTGAATGTACCTATCATAATGACTAGGGCTGGTACGTCTAGATTTATTTCGGTTTCTCGTAAAATAACGTCGAGATCAGAAAACTATTCAACATGAAGGCTCTGTTCAAGTTTGTTAACTTTATGTTGAAGATAATGTCTAAATGCATTTGGTAGCCTTAGAACCGCAAACACGCCAACTTAAATGATACACATAAATCATTTTATTCGTTCAAATTTCATTTTCAGTTGAATTCACGGAAAAGATATTAATTTTAGCATTATAAAAACATTTCCTGTACACAAATATGAGGTAGATTATTTTACACCTACAATTTTATAAATTACGAGTTTTCGAAACCTGGCGGTGGCCGTATACTGACTGAGGCACCGCTTGACGTCGTTCTGATGAATCTCTGTCCGTCAGGCAGTACTCTATTGTGGTTGTCTTGTCTGTCAGTTTGCGTTTCACTGGAGACGGTGCGAAATTCTGGCGCGTTGGGGTTGAGCGTCGAGGAGTCCGGGGAAGCCTGGAGGCAGGACATGGCGCGGTTGATGGCCTCCATCATAAAGCGCTGCGCCGCCACCGCGTCTACACGGCTCAGCAGACTGAAGTATTCGCAGTCCGACGCCGACAACATTATTAGGTTCTGGCCCGGGACGTGTGCGTCCGGTACGTGCGCGTTCGGAACGTGCACGCCCGGTACGTGCGTGCCCAAGCCAAGGACACCCGGCGGTATGTACTGAAGTTGCTGACTCACGTCTACATTGGAATGGGTCGTGTTCGCATGAGGCGTATGGTACTGTTGAGTCAAATTCGCGTTAGACGCACTGTAGTTTTGGGAAATCAGGTTTAAATTAGAGGAATGATTGTTTTGACGTTGAGTTAAATTTGAACTCGAAGTACCATAGTGTAGTTGTTGAGACATACTTGTATTTGCATTGGAGGTGTGAAAGATTCGATTCGGGAAGTTATCGGGGGTTCGATGAGTTAGATTTGAACTTGAAGCGTAGTTTTGCCTCGTTTGAGGAACCTGTGGACCTGAAGTACGAGGGGTGAAAGAGGGGTTCACCAGCGCCGTCGGCGGTTGTTGGGGGCGAGATTGCGTCGGAGAAGACGCATGTAGGGTTATTTGGGTCGAGGAAGTGTTCGTTCGTGACGTGAGTATTGGAAGAGGGACACGATTAACTATAGAAATAGGGTTTTGATAGGATGAAGGTGGGGAGACGTGTAGAGGGAGTGT
>NJDD01008113.1:60582-81504 GCA_002245505.1 Calephelis nemesis | reverse complement strand
ATGTATTGATGTAAATGGACGCTATTTTGAAAAGTTATAATAAAACTAATAACTTGCTAGAATGCTTAGTTTTTGATTTTCTAAGAACTTTCAGTTTGACCCTCATAGTGTTACTAGTGTCTATTTGACATTTCTTTTTTTTTGGGTAGGGTAGTCAATAAACTTACTTATGCCATACAATCCTAGCCCCAGGTAAGCATTTATATTTTTAGTTTCTTTAAATTTAACGGTAAAGAAAAAAATTCAAAACTTCACCATGGGACTTCAATCCTCAGTAGCTCAAATGATTAGGCAGATCATTTGTCGGCTTGAGAAGAAACGTTACAGGTTCAAATCCTGTCTAGGGCAAAATTTCTTTTTTTAAAATTTCTAGAAATTTAACCAAAGCAAAAGGCAAGTGCTAAAATAAAAAAAAGGTAAGGAAATCAGTACACTTGTTTGTCTTCCAAGCCCATATAAATTAAGGGTTTCCCATAACTGTTACTTAATGCTGGCCATAGTAATAGATAACATTCAGTTTTCTGTTCTTATGTAAAATATATTTTTGAAAATGTAATACATACCTATTTCAGTATCAATTTCCACTGCTATATTATTAGCTTCAACAATCAATTGGTATTCAGGGTCAGACTCCATGAGGCCCATGACTTCAATTTTTTTGCGATTATTGCCACAATTTTGTTCAATTTCTGTCATAACCTGTATGAAATTAAATAACATTTATTTGCAGAAGATATGTGTGTTAAAAAGAAGAAGATTCAACATATGCTACAAGTGCTACAACATATAAGAAGATTTAAGATTGTGGTGTGCAAACATTTTAATATTTACAAAAAAATATTAAATATATTTTATTATTTAAATAATATTTTCTAATGTTCATTACAATACTAAAAATTAATAACAAAAAAATTAAAATGTAAATAAATTTAACCCAATCCATCATAACATCCAAAAATCGCAGTAACATTCTCAACAATTGTCCATACAAATCATGTAATTTATACAGTCCATTGTCATTTGATGAAATTACAATATAATTGTTACTAGATGATGAATTGTCTTATTGCAGCTATCCATCACATACATACATCACATATATACATATCTCTTATATTTGTAAGCAACGTTGGAATTCCTAAAATAAATGTAATGTAATGTAATGTATAATTCCTAAAATGTTGTACAAATACAATATTTGTACAACATTTTCACACTGTATATGTTATAATACACTCATCGGCAAGGAAACTTGGCCAAATAGGTATAAAGTTTTGATAACTTAAGTTTTTTTCAGATTACTCTGCAAATTTAGACCAATTTTGATTGTTGCTCATCCAATAGATGTCTTTAATCATTTTTACTTATAAATAATGTATAATATAATGAAGTTTAAATGCAAAATTGCATTTACACAAAATCAAACACAGCAGTTTTGATCACTAGTAATTAAAAACTGTTTGATATTTGATAACAACTTATTTTTTTTAATATAGTGTGTTTCCTCCTTTACCTCTTATGACAACTTACATTGAGTCTGGCATGCTTTGGAAGGCATTTTTGATGTCTGCGATAACTCGAACTAAGCTGACAGTGCAGCATCTCGAACCTGGCTAAGGGTTTGAGGTGGGTTTGATGCTGTTGTAATTATCGTTTTTAGCTTATCCTAAATGTGATCTATTGGGTTTAAGTCAGGGCTGCGAGCTGGCCACTGCAATTTTGAATACCAACCAGAACCCCTTGAACGTAGTCGTACACTTATGATATGAGCAACATGTCTTCTTGCTCTTAAATCAACCTCCAGTGTAGGTTTTTTCACCATGTGCTTACTAACATTTACATTCCTGTAGATTTGAAGCCACTGCTGGGACTTGACAGCGGTAAGGAAGAAACTCTCTAACACGATAAAACAGTTGCCACGAGCAGACGTGCAACAAACACAGACTACGTGGTCAGCGTGTGCAGCGGTGAGCAGGGCTTGAAATACCGGTATTTTTGAGTACCGGTATATTTGACCTTGGTGCGATACCGGTATCGGAAGTGTTACCGGTACTAGACCTATACCGGTATCTATCGAGTACCGGTATTAATACCGGTATATAAACCGATATGAAATTAGCCTGTACCTACCTACTCTAACTACATTAAAACAACCCAATTTGTAAACCTGTTTTGTTGAGTGTTTTTTTTTAAATTACTTTCAAAAAAATTTAGAAGTCAACTTTTGTTGAAGTCTAACAGTAACTTACATGTTATCTAGTATGCTACTAAATTTAAATTTATTAGACCTTAACCATCTGAGCTTGTTCACTCTTTAATTTTAGTTTTGTCTTTCCTATCTTCAGTTATAATGAAAAGATCTGCCTGTCCAATGAATCATTTATGATACATGGGACAACTCTGTCCTAATTTTAATACATTCATGAATCCCATATGATCAAAGTTAGAGGTAAGTTTGGAGGCAATTTTTTTGTAAATGTTGTGTAACTGGTTAGATTTTTAGTATTGGGACATGTGGAATATGTTGTATAGATAAGAAAATATATAATTTTTTTTGGAGATTTTTGGTTTTCTACAAAATTTTCTACTTATAAACAATATGAAACAAATTAATTATCGTCCACAGGCCTTTTTCTTCTTATGATTACTTTACGAAAAATATTAAAAAATATTAAAAACGAATCATAAAAATTCTAAACAGGTGCAGAGAATGCCTAAGTGGTTGGTGCACTGCATTGCAAAACATCAAGCAGTAACTTTATGTATTTTCATTCATTCAATTACAGAGTAAATCATCAATTAAGCATATTACATTAACTACATCTAACATATAACAACATCGACCTGCTGCGGGGCTCTGGTTCGATTCCCGACAGGGGCAAGCATTTGTGTGATGAACATTTAGATGTCTACATTTCCAGGTGTAGGTGTTTATTATATTTATTCTGGTATCTATTAAGGTATTTATATGTATTAGTATCATTGACTAACACCCACAACACAAGCATAAAATAATTTGATACTTTGGGGATAGAATCTATTTGTGTGATTTGTCCAGGGATAAAATATCAGGCCTCCAAATATCATAAAAAAAACACCCAAAGTTTCAAGTAATTTGTCAGCATACAATTCTTCAGTGAACTAAGGGCTACATAATTAGCGTATGATAATTCTGTGGCAAATATCTTAACCAAGTTGTGTACCTACTACAATTTTTTCACATACCCTGAATTCAACCCTAATTATTGTAAGTATAACACTTCTAACACATAGATAAAAATATTGTTTACCAAAATAAAGCCTGTTGAAACTCAGCAATGATTTATGTGTACAAAAGTATTTGCGAATTTTATGAAGTAGGAGAATATGTTGCTATAAAGTTTTTAAAATAACTGGCGTCGATAGGAATTAAATGTGCATGGATACCCGTTTTAAGCGATCCGAATCCCGTAACTTTGCGAGCTCTCGAATTGATACATTCTTAATTTCTTCTTCATTGGGTATTACAGGAAACGGTACAGCAAACTCATGGGGATCTTTGGTCTTGCTTTCTATGGCAGCTTCAAGTTCTCCATCATCATTTTCTTCCAAATCAGCTAACAGTTCATCAGCTAAAGACATTTTAATTTATAGAAAAGTTATATCAACTACTTCCGCTGTTTCGACAAATAAAGCGACAATTGGCGACAGTTGGGCAACAGTGAACAGTGAATAACAATTATATTGTAATCTTTGGTGAATAACTTAAAAGTTAGATTTACAATTTGAAAGAAAATAACACAAAATAGTACCACAGACTATTTAGAGATACTACGTATAATAGTCATGGTCTTTTCGGTCAGTGAATTTGACAGTTCTCAGCAGTTTTAAATTGATTATTTTAATTCTTAAATTGTGTGGTAGGTAGCGCTGCAGTCCTTATTGCCATTATATAAAATTTCATTATTGATATACGGCAACACTACAATAACAGGGTTGCCAACCGTAAAGTTGAATCGATCCTATTTGTACGATCTTTGATACAATATACGAAGATAAAGTCAATCATAAAATGGCGCGTATACATTCCACATACATCTTTTCCACAACGCCCGTACTACAGTTTAAATTAAAATTTCGCGTAATATTCTTTTCTTAAAATAATTGATCAAATACTATTTTTCCTAGACATTAGTAGTATCATCAATGCTACGGCAATCACAGTATAAAAACAATATACATAAAATTCGCGACCTACGGCTAAATCCTTAAAGCTTTAGCAAACGCTAAAGCATTTTCTCAATATCTAACAAAATTAATTTATAAAAATTATACTTCTTATAAATAGGTAAATTATGTTATGCCTTATCTATTAACCCATTTAATTTATTTAGTATATACTTACCTGCCTTTAATAAATAGATAGGCACAAAGTGAATAAGTCTATCTACAAAAAAGTAATTTTTGCAGGAGATCAAAAACATGGAAACTATTTTAAATTTCTGAAAGCATTCAGCCGATTATTTTGAAAATTTTACTAAATACAGTTTTAGTATATACGGATATATTTCTACAGAATTTTAATCTATCCCTCGAAAAACACTAATTATAAACGTCACGATAGGCCCGAGCTTAGCTTAAAAAAATATAGCAATATAAAATCCCTTTTATTCTCGTTTCATTGGAATAAGATAGCATGCAATTAAAACAAGTTTAGTTTGTGCTCAGCAGAATTTTCACAAACACCAAAAAAATAATCTAACAATAAAACCAAAAAGATAAAATTTTCAATAAACCTTCATTGTCCCTCCATTCAAAAATTATGATACACCGACAGACAAACGACAAACAAACTGGTTGATAAATGATAACGTAAAATAGAGTCCGGGCTCGTGGTCCCCCAAGAGTTCAGTCATTAGATTTGGTTCTAAATAAAAAAAAATGTGTGCGTGTACTAGCGTACACTCGTAAGAAGTGAAGCATTTTTTCAAAAAAAATTTACAATATGCAACTTTAAAGAAATTGGAGAGTTTGACAAAATTTTTTATACATTGCTTCAACAAAATATTTACTAAGTAATTCTGTGTTCTCGCTTCTCATGTTTGGGTCATACTTAACAATTTGGTCATGTTAATGTCACATGACCCAAACATGAGAAGCGAGAACACAGAATTATTTAGTAAATATTTTGTTGAAGCAATGTATAAAATTTTTTGTCAAACTCTCTCTCTCATGTGACATTAACATGACCAAATTGTTAAGTAGGTACATAATAAGAATGTATTCATCCTAGTTTTAATATGTATATTACATAAAATGAATGTAAATTATAAAAGTTACAAAAACTGACTGTTTAGTATGATGAAAGATTTAAAAAATAAATCTTTATCTTCGTACAGTGTATCAAAGATCGTACAAATAGGATCGATTCAACTTTACGGTTGGCAACCCTGTTATTGTAGGGTTGCCGTATATCAATAATGAAATTTTATAAAATGGCAATAAGGACTGCAGCGCTTCCTTACACACAATTTATGAATTAAAATAATCAATTTAAAACTGCTAAGAACTGTCAAATTCACTGACCGAAAAGACCATAGTGATGAGTTTCGAGCTTGACAGTTGACACTTGACAGTTTGTTATAATTATTTCAAGTTAACTTGTTCCTTTTTTAGATCGGTTAAGACCTTTTGCATTGCTGCCACGTCTTCCGTATTAATAAATTATTTTTCATATTATTTATTTTCAATTCAATTCTTAAGTTTCTTACTATCGCGTTTAATACTTTTTTATTGGTCATTTCCTTTACTAAGTTCAGAGGTTATTTAAGTACTTGAATACGTCTTTAGTTTGTAATTCATTGAAGATTTCATGTTATGTTTCACCGTTTACTGCTTTCATAATATACATATAAACTTTAAAAATTAAAATGATTAAAAATTCTATGACAATACCTGAATCATTTTTATGAATCTTTTGTTTACCCTCTATCTCATATACCAGGGTGTTGATTACGTATCTCAGTTGCGAGCTCAAAATAGAAAAATGTATATCAAATAGCTGTGAAATGACGTCATTTGTGTTTGTTATCTCTATTCTATTTCTGTTGGTCACTGGAGATATCAAATATGAAACACGTCATTTGACAACTATTTGATGTAGGTGCACTTTCCATCAGCGCCCTGATATAAAACCTCATTTTTGTTAATTTTTCATAGCTGGGTTATTAGTATTATAGGGTATTATAAAATCTGGGTTGGATTCTACAGAATACTTACAATTCCTGAAAAAACTTTTCATTATGTTTTTCAAAAATACTTTATTTTAGTTTTTTCTCCATTTCAGACTTAAATAAGTTAAAGAATAGGGGGGGACATCCATTCAGGCCGTCTAGTACGTGCTCCGTGGGACTGTGCACTTTTTGTATATGAATAGGCTGCCCGGAAACCATGTTGCTTATCCATTAACAAATGTTTATCGGCTACGACCGTCAAAAAGCGGGCGAAGATAAGACGCTCGTTTATTTTGCCGAGTAAACTAATAAGACTTATCGGGCGGTAACTACTCGTGACGTTACGAGGTTTATCCGGTTTATGTATTACAATGTGACGGCGGCTTCTTGCCACTCGTCAATAAAGGTTAGTAATACATTAAAGATTTTTACTAGTAGATATATGAGTGCGGGAGTAAGTATATGAATACTTTCCGAATTTAATTATTCTATGGGAGATTCCATCAGGCCCCGGGGCCTTTCTGTTATAAAGATATTTAATTAGATCTTTTACGTCGTTGTGGTCGGTGGGACGTAACGGATCGCCCTGGGGAGGTTCGGATACTCTGCGCGATACTAATCTATCTACAACGCGGATATGTTCCGGGTCGGTCGGCAGAGTAGAAATGGTACATGACTGAACATTGTCGGCTAGACATTCGGCTTTGTTGGCAGCGGAAGGATATACGCTTTTAGGCCGTTTTTTAGAGATCTCGCCACTGGCCAGTAGGCCACGTTACGATTACTTTACGCCTCACTCATTTCACGTCTAATTAGGTTTCTAATGTCGTCAGGGAAAGCTAATCTAACTTTAAACACGTCTACAACTTGTTTGGTTTGGTTATTTGGTTTTTATATATTATTATTATTATTATTTTTTACTTATATTATTATTATAGGGAGGGATCATCGGCCGTAGGGCTCGAGATCTATTTTGAATGCTACGGTCCTGTGAGTCTAGTTCGTGTAGCACTTCTACGGAGCGTTCCTGTAGGGATACGCTGCGCCGTACTGGGACTGTGATTGATACTGTGATCCTCATCTATGAAAGGATATCTGGTAGGCTCAGAGGGAGCTACGAGCTAAGGTCTAACTTGTCCGTAAGTATATATAGTAAGGGACCGTTACTGTGAGTGCGCTGGCATTGCCAAAATATACTCTTAGAGTTAAGGTCGCCTGCTAGGAATAGTGATTCGCCCATGTTGAAGAGGTTTTCTAAGTCGCTCTCCAACAGGGGCTTGTTACCACTGTGATAGGCTGATGCTAGTATTATTGACCTGTGTCCAGTCATACCCACCTGACATACTGACACCTCTAGGTTCTCTAGCTGCAGAGGATTTAGAGGGGTTATCTATAGACACCTTTTACAATAAATTAAGGAGCCACTTAGGTTGCTTAATCTGTTGTATCTAAAAAGGTTATAATTCGTGATTTCGGGATCGTGCCTACTTAGTTTTAAAAAGGTTTCTTGTACTAGGAGTATGTCCATGCTCTTTGTTTACAAACTCCCGTACTTCTGTTTTTGCCGAGGTAAGAAAGATGCGTTAAACGTCACTATTATCAAAGAGTACTATCCATTTAGGTTATGCGGTTGTGAAAATTTGCGTATAGATTTAATTAAGGCTGAATGTCTCCTGTAGCGTCCTTGATTTACCCTACATACTTTTACTTTATAAGTAGATTTTTTTAAGTAAGTAAAGTTCTAAATTCTAATTAATGATTTACAAAGAATTAAACTTGACACTATCTTCACCAATTACGTATACCGATCGAAATGGTTAAGTGTACATAAATAGCTGTCAAATGACCTGTTTTACCAAATATAATAACTTTAAATAGGTATAATAGATAGCAAACTATCTCCAGTGAACAACAGTAATACAGTAGAGATAGTAAACACAAATGACGTCATTTGATGTACACTTTTGCAGTTTGAGTTGGCAACTGAAAAACATAATCACCCCCAGGTCTGTCTAAAATATGTCATCAACCTATATGCCAAGTAGCTTGAAAGAGGCAAGCAGAAGTTAAAATTTAGGTCATTACCAATTAAAGCAGTCGTGACAGAGTGCTGGGCACCAACTTGCCCGGGTATGGATCCACCGCCTTACTTTATCCTGCGTCTTAGTGACTATATCATGTTCCATTCTGCAAGATAGAGTAGCCGGTAGACTTGCAAAATAGGTCTAACAACAAGGCCACAGGACGACTATGAACCTGTAACATCTATGGCGTCTATGGCCACTTTTGTTTCTTACTATCAAGAGAGTCAAATGCTTGTTCACTGACTTCTTACATAAAAAAAAACAATATTGTTCCCATTGAAAATGCGGATACCCGAGTCACAAACTCTCAAAGCTATTGTTTTTTAATTCAAGTATTGTTTTGTAATTCGGTCTCCATACTCCAGTTACATCTATGTACTTATTGATAACCTCCAATAGGTCCTCGTATAATCATACTATTTTATTAATGGCAGATGCTAACGTAAATTTCAATAACCAAAGAAGACACAAGCGAATAAGTTCTTCTTTGGAAATAGCAAATGGCAACACTAAATGCTCGCAACTTATTTCCTTGAAAAAACTGATTTTTCATTTTGTGACTAGACGGTAAGTCGGCGAAAAAGATCATTTTAATCATTTAAGACAAATCCAATTGTAGTGTTGGTTTTATTATTTTATTAATTTCAGCATTACTATAGAAAACGCCATAATGGCGCTAAATATGCAATATGACGCTATTGGAAAGGGATTTGTACAGCAATATTACACATTATTCGATGACCCGGCACAGCGACCAAATTTGGCTAATATGTATAACGTAAGTATAATGTGAACTTTCACTTTATCAACTTTTGTTAGAAAGAAGATTTAGAAATTTATTAAAAGTCGTAATCGCTTAATTTAGATTGCAAATAGTAAGGTTATTAATTTCATCAAAGACTAACACGAAGGAATTTATATATTAATTGCCCGTTATCCAATTTGTCCTTTATCGTGCACAGATAAGGAGTCCTTAGTTACTTTTTTGATTTTACAAAGCTATCCCAAACATGGTTCAAACATAAAAACAAATCCAAATTGTCACTCACATAATATGACTCATTGTTATTAAAAGTTACAATTAACTTACTAATAAAAATAGTATCTATTATCTTCTCTCTTACTCATGTAATCATAACTTATTTGCATTATTGCAGGAGTCATTTCTACATTTAGTGATAATAACATGTCAATTAAAAATATATAAGAAGTTTGCTCATATTTGTGATTGATCATATTTATTAATCTATTTTCAAACTATTGACTGTTAATGCCTATCATTGATTTATCTAGAGACAACTTAATCATTCACATACTATATTACCTTATTTGTTCTTATCTTATTTATTATAATGCACTGCAAGATCTGGATTAGAATATATGAATTTCCATTTTATTATTTTTAATAAAAAATATTTTTAACTGTTAAAAATATGAAGGCCATAGCTAGTACTGTTGGAACTTCTGCAGAAATTGGCTTAACATCCCAGCTATACATACCTACTACATCTATAACGTCTGTAGGCCACAGTTATCTCTTAGCATCAAGAGAGCCGTGCATTTGCTTATTGAAAGTGAAGTTAGCCTCTTCCAAAACAGCTTTTCCAGGGCAGCCACAAAGCAGCCCAATTTCAACAAGTGATTTATAGTTTCCAGTCTACCAAGTTCCTTGAGTACTTCAGTACTACATATATTATGTCGGTAGTGAGAGTAAACATAAATATATGGGATTAACTAGTATTTTCAAGAGAAATCGAAATGCAAAAGGTCTTTGATTAAAACTGAAAAATACCGGTTCTTGCTAGTGGAACTCAAACAAATGTGCTGTTTTTAAATTGTATTGAAGTTGGAATGAACAGGTGCAACAAATTAGGTTTTTGAGCACTGAAATAAGTCCTTGACAGGTTAGGCGGAGAGTGTTTATAATTAAAGATGGACTAGACTGTCCAAATAAACAAAAAATAATATACTATAAATTACTAATAACTTTTTTAGGAAAACAGGCCGCATTATAACTGGGAGACCTTTTTTTAAATGAGAGTTTTTGCAAGGGGCTAATTTCAACTTCATCTTGTTTGTTATCTTATTACAAAAAAAGTACTAAAAAAAGAATGTTACATACAGATAAATAAAACACAGTTACTACTTTATCATTTTTATATTGTGAATAATTTATTTCAATATTAGGTATGTAATGATGATTGTATATTTCAGGTTGAAACATCATTTATGACATTTGAGGGTGTACAACTACAAGGTGCTGTTAAAATAATGGAGAAACTAAATGTAAGTACCTACATTGGACAAGTCAATCTAACACAAGAACTATGTAAAAATATTTGTATTTCTAATAATAACAAAAACATATCTCAATTTATGACTAAAATTGATAAAATAAAAAACTTAGTGCATCAAATTTTCAATGCCTAATGTAAGGCAGGTTACCTACCAATGTACACACACACAAGGCAGATGCCGATGTACAACTCAATGGGAACAAACTGGACCTAGTAGATTCCACCACATTTTTAGGATTCACTGTAGATAAAAAGTAACAATTTTGCAAAGCTTGCCATCAGATTAGGCTCAGCAGATTATACTGTTAAGAAAATTAGGCAGTTAACAGATGTTGACACTGCTAGAATTGTTTATTTTAATTATTTTCGGAAACTCGGCTGAGATAAACACAATATTTGTCTTGTTAAAGAGGGCTATACGGGCAATTTATAACAGAGAAAAGTTTAAAGAAATAAATATTCTAATGGTGACTTCTCAATATATTTTTGAAAACTTGTTATATATACATGCGGTAAACACGAGGAATAAAAACAATCTTGTTGTGCATAAGTCTCGTCTTCACAGTATCAGTAATTCCTTCATGGGCCAATGTGTATGTTTTTACAATTAACTTTGCAAGCATATTAAAGACTTACCATTAAATAAATTTAAAAAATGTATTCAATCTAAGTTGTATGTATGGTTAAGGTTATTATAATATTTTAGAATATTTAGAAGACATAAATGCCTCATACAATCTCTACAAATTAATAATATCTAATATACTTTTGTAAATTTTATTTATAACTAAATCAATATAAATCAATGTGTGGCTGCGTTCTGATCCGGTGGTAGTTTTTAGAATTATTTAGACACGTCATAAAAATCTTTGTATAGATCCATGTAAATAAAGAGATTTTAAGTTTGAGTTTTGATGCATAAAATAGGCATTTTTATGCTCACACAAAATAATTGCAGTGTTGAATAGCAAATAAATTTCAGACAATTATTTCTTGTTTGATACTAAATGAAAGGGCTTGATTTAGACATTTTTCACATTCGAAGCTGTTTTTTTTTTTATTCTATACATCATTTTTGAGTAATAGGCAAAAAAATAATCTATTGTACCAAATTTATTTAAAATCATAACAGTAACAATGACTAAGACAACAGTAATTAATTATACTAGTGGTCGCCCATTGGTCAAAATTCGACAATGATAAATACTAATATCTTGTTGATAAGAACGCCATCTTCATTTCTCAACTACTCTGTTTCCAAACTTTTTATTGCGCCATCTGTGATCTTTTATTGTTATCGTCAATATATTTGTTTGTGTGTGTCAAATGCATGGTAGTGTGAGTAATGTTTTATTTATTGATTTAATGTAATTTATAAGCATTATTATTGAAAAATATTAGCGTTCTGCATTTCTCCTACAGATAAACTATCAGTGTGCCAAATTTTATGCTCCTGCATAAGCCCTATTTTCGTAAAAAGGGGTCCAAAGTTTTGGCATCACGCATTAATAGATAGATTAAAAGCAATGGCAATGGTAACAGTTACGGTATATGTGATGAAGTCTTGATAGTGTCACAACGTTGACGGCTTCGATGATGGTATCATCAAGTGACGAGACTGTAATGATATTATGATAGAATCATGATTGTCTCGTCACGACACGGTTACGACATTGTGTTTACCATCACACAATGTCGTAACTGTATCGTGACGGTGTCATAACTATGTCGAGAGAATGTTATAAAGGAGACAATATCATGACTATGTCATGATGGAGTTGTAATGATGTATTGACAGTGAAGGTGAAAACGACGTCAATGGTTATATCATGGCTATGTCGTTACTATTTGGTAAAAGTGACGGTGTCGCCAACGGTGACGGTGTTAAACTTGTTTCGCTTTTTTTTTATGTGCTTTAGAAATACTAATAAGTATCTAATACCGTACTTTTTAAACTATGACCTATTAGCCCACCTTCCCGTTCAATCAGGTCCTTGTCATCAAGCCCTCACCATCAAAAAATATGAACAGATTTAATTAAGGCGAATTGAATGGTTCCAAACTAGATGGCCTACCAGCTGGCATTTCAGGGTACGCCTCTCGTCTTCGACCTCCACCATCAGAGCAGCTTAGTTTTACCAGCACTCGTTAGTGTTCCAACTGGTAGGTCAAACATATGCTTTAAAGTGAAATAGATAAACATATCAATTACGATACTTACGAATGAGCTGCAAATGAGCGGATGTGCTTGAACGCCTGGACACATGTCCATAAATTATAGCTAGGAACCATCTCAAACACGTACGATCCCCCAGACACACACACACCAACGTCAAACTTATAACACCCCTTGTTTGTTCAATACCCTCCTCAGAGTTGCTTAAATAAAATGTACATATACCAGATTATTGTTGTTTTAAATTATTATTTTATGTAATTGATACACGGTTATAATTATTATGTTTTA
Source organism: Calephelis nemesis (assembly GCA_002245505.1). Classification (NCBI taxonomy): domain Eukaryota; kingdom Metazoa; phylum Arthropoda; class Insecta; order Lepidoptera; family Riodinidae; genus Calephelis; species Calephelis nemesis. The sequence continues at coordinate 68,444 of NJDD01008113.1, read as the reverse complement.
CTTTTATTATCTTTTACAATACAGAGGCCAGAGCATTAATTGCAGTTTTTTAGTTTTACAAAAAAAGGAAGTGCACACAGACTAAGGATGTGACCATAGAGTATATCTTCTTTTTTATTAAATAAAATTGAGCATAGGAATTACTATCACAGACAGACTTGAGTGCTTATATTTAACAATTATAATGACCTTTAACATGTTTTAATAGATCGCTACTTTATTTTCTGCGGTCGAAAACCAAGACTGAAAATGTACAGCATATTTGAATTGACTGCAGTAAAAGGAGGTTACATTTTGTTATATTGGCACAATTTCAAAGCCGCTATTGCAGTTGTTTGTTTTGCTTTGAAATTTTATAAACATGTCGTAAATCGTGGATGATGGAATGTTGAAAATGTAAAAGGATCTATCGGCTGCTACACAGTTATAATGTTTTTCTAAGTCATAGATGGCTGTTAAAGTAGAGAGTAGATACTATATTATACTACGCAGTACAAAAAACTGTTCATTTAATTGTTTTATTAGCCTATTATCTACATATATATATTATGTAGTTCATTCAGCGGACACATTTAAACATCTAAAAGACCAGCTTGTTGTAGGTATGTTTTCTATTTATGTTCCATTTTTGGCTGAACCGATTTTAAATAATTATAGTCTATAAATAAATAAGAAACTTGCAGAAGAACATACATTGGGTACTGGCGATAGTGTTATTTTAAACACTAACAGATTACAAAACTTATGAATTCCGCTACGAGCGATCTTTAACATTAGCAAGCCAGGTTCTAGGTTTGGCATGAATGAACATTGTAGACACAACATAAACAAAGCACTATAAATATCTTCAAGAATATAAACTGTGTATGTCATGTACTATTAGTCTGTATGTTTTCCTTTTTATGTAAAAAAATGTTAATTTTTATTTTGTCTTGTTTTCAGAGTCTGACATTTCAAAAAATTGGTAGATTAATCACTTCAGTTGATTCACAACCAATGTTTGACGGCGGTGTTTTAATTAATGTCCTTGGGAGATTGCAGGTTTGTTAATATCCAATCATTATTGCATATTTATTTCTGCCATCGTATCGATCTAGCGGTCCTATCATATACCATTTGGTGCGTATTTAAATGAAATTATTAACGGAATAATTACCTACCAGTTTATTCGAAATTTGTAATAACTATAACTTAATAAACTACACATGAGAGCAAGTAATTAAGAGTCCGTTAAAGAAACCTGAATATCTCCAACATAAAAACATAATTCCTAACAAAATAAACTGTGTTTGATTCAAAATCCATTTTTAAATTATATAAGCAACTGTGCTAAAAATGCAATTTATTTAAACGTAGAATATAAGAACGAAAACCTGAAAAAAATCTTTACAGGATTAATAGAATATAGCAAAATAACTAAAATAAAAAAAAACCTACCACAAAGGGACTGGATAAATAAAGATATTATTAACTCAAAAAATACGTGAAAAATTCTGTGTCATCTAAGAAAAGCTAACCCATTGGATGAAAATTTGAACAAAAGCTTTTAATAATGAACAACGTCGTGTAAAATCTCTGATTAAATCGTAACAAGCGTAACAATTTTTTTACCTTTTTCGTAGGTAACACTTTCTAGGAAGATTCCTGGAATCACTCCTAATAAAGTATGTCCCATTATTTACAATTCCCTAGTTAAATCGCATTTGGAATATCTGATACAAATATGGGGCTCTGCTGCGGCAGTATACTTGAACCCATTGCAAAGAACGCAAAACAAAATCATCAAAGTGTTGTATAATTATCCCTAACTACCTTATGACGAATACAAAATTATGCACAAAAACTAAACTATTCAAAATTAGTCAACTATATGTTTATCATATATGTCTACTTATAAAAAAATTTACTAATAACTTCATTCAATCTAATTTGACTTTGCAAGTAAAAAACTCGACCAATTATCTGAGAAATAAATATAAAATCCAGCTACCTAAAGTGTGAACGAGCTATGGGAAAAAAACTATATTATTATTTTAGGGAGTACAACTATATAATAACTTACCGAATTATATAAAAAAATGTGTTTCGTTAAATGGATATAAAAACAAGTTAAAAAAATACCTATTGAGTAGACCTACTGTATGATTTGAGTTTTTTTTTGTAATGAATGCTCCAAAGACACTAATTTTTCTTTTTATATGATATGTTTGTTAAGTATCTCATTTTAAATAATATTTTTTGTTTTGTATGAGAAAATAAATTTCTTTAAACCTAACTCCTTGATTTTTATCAAGTCCTGGCACAAAACATACTAATAGGAAACATGAATGATTTTTAAAGACAGAGCAATGTATTAAATGCCAGATGCATGGAATATGTTGCATTGTCTAATACTTTGTTACTGTTATACGTTACTACGTTTTTACTGTTTTTAACTTTGTTGTCATTTTCAGTAAATATTTTAGCGCAAAACCTTCGAACGATGTATCTAAAGTTACATTGATAAAAAAAAGAAAAAGGTATTAAAGCTTGTTGTGTCCAGTATGTAAAATAGGTCTCTACTCGTTTATTAAACGCCGCACATGGTTATGCTGGGACACGATCGTATGAAAAAATATACCTAATTCCCACTATTTCCATCGGTTCTCAATGGGTATACTGGGACTGTTTTGATAATGATTTGGCGCGTTTTGGTAGTGTCAACCATGTCTAGTCATCTGTTCGACAAATTTCTATTGATCCGCGTGTTGCTAATTTTTAATTTGAGCTGCATCCTTGATTTAAGTCACATGTTATTTGAATATTTGAACCGGTTTGGAGCTGGTTTACTCACATAACATTTTCTCTATAATAACAGACGTAATTGTAGTGTTTATAAAATATTTTAAAACACCTACACAAAAGAAGGACAATTACAATAAAAAGAGTTGACAAATTCAACTCTTTTTATTGTAATAAATAGAGTTGTATTGTATTGTATTGTATTATATATATGTTATATAAAAAGAGTTGAATTTGATTGACTTGGACTTTAAATAATTGTGTTTTTTAAATATGAGATTTATACCTAAATACTGCAAAGCCGTATGGAAGCAATATGACGTGATAGGCGTGAAGCTCCTTACTTTTTTTATGATTGTAACAGTTTATGCTTAAATACATTTGTTTATATCTTAACACTGCTTAACCAGTATTGTTGTTATATATATTCTGTGTGACGCAAGCCATATTGTACTGTTTATGGCGGCAGGAAATATAAGGGTTTTTTTTATGGCAAAAAGACATTAAATAATCACGCAGCTTTACTGATGGTAAGAGCCTTAAGATACCGTAGTAACTGTAGGTGCGTCGCTGCGCTGTAGTTAGGTTGTTAGGAAAACTGTACAAGTCTTCCCAACTGAAACATGACATTGTCATTATTCCGGCAGGAATAGGCAAGGCGATGGAACCCTACCCGCACATGTTGCTGCACAGCACTCTACCGCCAGCGGTCTTGTTGGTAATGAGCCGTTTCGCCCTTGCTCGCCTCTTAGGAGCTGCCGGTCAGGATGGCAGATGGTTTATGCTACACAGAGGAACCGGACCAACACTGGGATACACCAATCCAGACAAATTGCAAAACTCAGCTATATATCTTAAAAGGTTTTCTTTTTATTTCAGTGTGACGAAGACCCACCACATCCGTATATGCAGACTTTTATTCTTAAGCCACTCGGAGATTCATTTTACGTTCAGCACGACATATTTCGCCTCGGAATCCACGACATCGCTTAACCAAAGCAATAAAATTAAACGCGGACAGTGAATGTTAGCATATTATCGACATGCGTTTCGGTTATCTAGGTATAAGATAGTACGATCATCGCCTTTTACCCAATTATCCACAAACTTTCTGCGTGTTGGCTCGCAAGTCCTCAATCGAAGACAGCTTCATGCGGATTCTTCAGTTATGTTTACATTTTATATTAAATACAGTATAATTTTGTAATGTCCGTTTTATTATTAATAAATCTATTAATACTTTTTTAATACGTCACCAAATTATTGTTTTATCCTAGACGTGGCGGTTAATCGGTAAGTGAGTTAACGATCAGCGGCGACGATCCCCTCCATGTCCTTAGTCATTTTATACAAGCTGAGAGTTACTCGGTGCAGGCTTCCAATATAGCAAGAAGGATTAAAATTTAGTTAGGTTTAAGTTGTAAAAAATATTGTAGGTTTTGAAATGATCGAAAGTTGTTTTTGAGGTTTCATACTTTTTTTTTCTATATATGTAATAATATAATTAGGCACAGTAAAACTGCAAAAACCGATCCCAACTGTTTCATTGGTATCTACATACTACGCCACGATTGGATATTTTTGTTTCTCAAACAGCAAACGATCCTCTCGGCACTTAATGTCTTATTACCGGAATTTCCACTCGGTTCATTAAGTCTATTTTCCTAAATGTCCATTCCCTAAACTTCCCCGAATGTTTACTTCCTGAATGTCCACTTTTCCAAATGTACACTTCTCCTAAATTCCACTTCCCCGAATGTCTAATTCCAAAAACAGGTAAAGAAAACGAATAGGATTTTATTGTACAGTTCTTAATTCTTTTTAAAAGAAAAAAAAAAGAGTTTCTTACAAAGAAAAAAATATGATCTTCACTCGGGATTATTTCCTTATCATCGGAAGATTTTACAAGTATTTTTTTCGGGGCTTCTATGTCCCCCGTATTGGCCCGGGGGAGCCTATGTGAGATTAGGTCAATCTGCCTTCACTATCAGGCAGCTCGTAAAAGGCGAGCGAAGTTTAAACTAGTCTCTAACATCATGACAACTAGGTGGTAAATTTATGCTACGACTTACGCGGGAATTGAAACGTTAAAGGTACTTGCCTTACCTATTATTCCCGACGAAATAATCGCCGTTCTGTTCCGGTTGGAGGGTTAGGTAGCCGGCAGGCTAACGCGTAAGGCATGACATCCGTGCCTAAAGGATGACAACGCACCAGTATCATACTTGAAGAGAAGGTTTTCATGTGGCTCATGCATGGACGTTCAAAGAAATGGGTATTCGAAGAAGTGGACATTCAGAGAAGTGGACATGCAGGGAATGGACGTTCAGGGAAAGAGACATTCAGGGAAGTGGACATTCAGGACCAAAAACATTCAGGGAAATAGACTTAATGAACCGAGTGGGCATTCCGGTAATATTAAGACCTTAAGTGCTGAAACTCAAATGATTCCGAAGTGGTTTTAATTTGTATCAACATCCTACTAGTAGTGTTTGAGTTACATTTAATATTACATACATTTTCGTTTATGTTGACGACCTCATAAGGTAAATTGAAAAAATAATTGAAAAAAATAGGCACGATCATAATAGAATTAATATGGGACCACCTCGATTTCATGGCCTATTTTTTTTAAAAAAGAAGTATCATGATGGGTTGGGTAATCGCGTAACAAACACATAAAAAAACAGCCAAATTGAGCAACTCCCCTTTTTTAAGAAAATATAGTTTTGTATGAAACTTAAATTGCGTCTGACAAGAAGACGAAGTGATTTCTCATATTGTTGGAAACGCAAGAAAATTTAATAAAACAATATGTTAACTTTAGTTAAATGGAACTACATATTATTAATTATGATGATCGCCTCTGTGGTCTAGCGGTCCGGCGTCGGACTTTACTTCTTGAGGTACAGGCTTCGATTCCCGGATCGGGCAACAAAAAAATTAGAATTCTAATAAAGTAATGTTGCCAGCCAGCAAAACATTGTGTGACTTAGTGTCTTCGGCTAGTCATGGGTGCCCTGGTTTTTCCTCTGCCTACCTCTTCGAGGATATGAGCGTGGTAGTTACTTTTTTTTATTAAACGTTTAACGTTGAACTTCTGTGATACTTTTAAAAGGCAAAATGACGAAAACTATAACACGGTTCTGTTAGAAGTTTTAACTATTATAAAATGACGAAGGTCTGGGCTGTTCTGATCCTGGTGCTACTGACAATGGCAAGTGGTCGTAAAAGCTGGATCGTGCAAATTAATTTTTACGATTTCCTTGACGTAAGTAAAGCGTAACCATGATTTATTATAACGATCAATGTAGTTTTACCGAACACAGTATTTCTATGAAATAGTTTAATTACCTATAATATTATATTTTTTCATAGGCTGAGTTTTGGCAAAGACTATTTAATATTTTACATTATGATTAATTAAAATACATTTCATTAAAAATACATTATTTAAGCGTCTTTATTGCAGTTATGATGCCGATGATTCAAGAACAGAACAGTTTGTTTGTTTGTTCCTTCTTCACGGTCTACCTCCTGGACCGATCTGAACGAAAATTGGTATTGGGGTAGTTTAGGAGCCGGAGAGTAACATAGGATACTTTTTAACCGACTTTAAAAAGGAGGAGGTTATCAATTCGCCTGTAAGTACGTTTTTTTGTATGTTACGCGATTACTCGAAGCCCCTGGACTAATTTGGAAAATTGTTTTTTGTTTGAAAAGGTGTACTTCAGAGTTGGTCTCATGAATTGATGTTGGGATCCTAGGGAAATCGCGGCAAATTCTAATAATTTCTTAGCAAGAATAATGTTTTTGTGGTTTATAATAACACATATAATAACATGCTAACATTCGACTATGGTCACTTCATGATGCTATGTGATGATGGAAACTCTTAATTATCAGCTCACGTACAAAAAGTACCAATTCTTCAAGAGATTAAATCTTTTAATTTTTAGAGCACTCGATACATTTTGGTTAGTTCGGTAGGTAAGTATTTGTTATGTAGATTATGTAAAGTTCTGTAAAATTACAGTGATAGAAAATACTTCCCACTATTCCACTATCCCACTCTCTAATATTATAAATCCGAAAGTTCATTTGTTGGTTAGGTCTGACCAGTCTGAACGAAAATTAGTATAAGGGTAGTTCCTTCACTAGAGCAAGAGGATAGAGGAGCCGAAGAGCAAACATAGGATAATTTTTATCCTGAAATAAAGTATTTGCAGAACAGGCTGTCCGCCAATAGTTTTTAAGGGGTTTGGAGATATTTACATATACGCAAGAGATGTTCTTAAAAAGTCCTTTTTTATGCTAACCAATTTGTTTTAAAATAATGTATTACTTACGAAGCTGTTTTTATAAACATAATATTAATCCTTATTCAAATAAGTGGATATTTATGTTATTCTTTACAAATATTTAATATAAAACAAAATTGCTCTATACATCATTCGATTCAAATAACTATCATAGGTATATCACACTTTTAAAAAAACATCAAATGATCGAGTACTGCGTGCACAGATGTGCAAAGCCGGCAAGTTGTCATGAGGGAAAGGCGGTCGTGGTGGTCCCTGTTTTAAGTCTACAAGATACTATGGTGGATCCCTACTCGGGCAAGTTGCTGCACAGTACTCCACCACCAGTACCACATGATAAGGGAAATTAAAATTGGGGAAATTTGTGGAAAGTCGGTCGATTTTTCGCTCGCGTGCATTGCACTCCTTGCACGTCCACTTACGGCGGGCCTGACCGTTAACTTTCAGAATACGAAATAAGGTCAACACCTTATGCCAAAATAAGTAATTGTCTTGTTTTATTAGGTCTGGAATGAAACAAAACATAGATGCTAAGACAATCATGTATTTAAGTAATAAATAGTCAAAAATTAACAAAAGAACCATTGAAAACAGGTACATTTTACCAATCTCCGAATTTAAGATTTGTTTTAAACCTTAGATGCTACGAACACTTAACAAGTTGCATGCACTACTACACAACACACACACCGGGCCGAACTTGTCTAAGTGAATGACTAGGTTGCAAGTGTTACGTTCTGGTGGCGATTATAGTTCCTG
>NJDD01008113.1:33698-47912 GCA_002245505.1 Calephelis nemesis | reverse complement strand
AGGCCAGCACGGCCTCGCAAGCCTGGGGGCGACTCCAATGGCCGGAGTCGCTCGTCTTTCAGCGCGGGAGGAGACCCGGTGAGGACCGGGCCGTAGCCGCGGAGCGAGATGGTGAATGCCAACGCGACCCCATTTCGCTCCTTGCCGGGCGGCAGGAAGGTCATCATGTGGTTTTTAGTCGGTTCGAGTCCGATATAACCCTCTGCTCTACCCCGAGAGCGGTGGTTATCCGGGGGGATTTTCCACACGTTAAAAAAAGGGTTCGCACCTACTCAAATATTAGAATTTATCGATTTCATGAAGGATTCCATGAATTTTTCTGTAACTATCAAAAAAGAAAAACCGGCCAAGTGCGAGTTGGACTCGCGCACGAAGGGTTCCCTACTATCATCTATAATAGAAAATCACGTATGTTGTATGGGAGCCTACTTTAATTTACACTTTATTATTTTTTAATTATTCATTTGAAAGATACAAGAAAATATTCCGTGAAAATTTGAAGCGTCTACCTGTTACCGTTTTTAAAATTGAGCAAGAAAATAGGAAAAAAACACGTTTTTTGTGTGGGGACCCGTTAATATATTTTTTTAAATCTTTAGTTGTTGTTATAGGGCAATGGAAATACATCATTTGTGATATTTCATTTCATCATTTGTGTGCTTTCTAGCTATTACAGTTTATGAGATACAGCCTGGAGACAGACAGACAGCGGAGGCTTAGTAATAGGGTTCGTTTTTACCCTTTAGGTTCGGAATCCTAAAAACAAACGACAAAAAGTTGGTTCAATTAGGTACAAACGATTTTAAACACATTCCGATAAAAAAAAACGTTTTTCAATAGTTTGCATGCAAAGTTCACGAGGGTAATGTAATTGGCGTGAATGAATGCTGGCATAATAATTGTAGGGGCTTTCGCAAGCTTCCTACAGACCTTTGATGATGATGATTAATTATGAGAAATTAAATAAAAATGAAAAAGATTTTTAAACTTGTAAATAATTATATAATTACGTATTGATATTAACTATATTTAAAACTATGATTAAACTATATTAAAATTAGTGATTATTATTATTATTAATGATTGATGATAGCATGCGACTGATTTAATGATTTAATTTATTGATTGAAAAATTGATTGTTTGATCTATTGATTGATTGATAATGATATGATACTGAGTCCGCCTGACGCGAGAGTCTGATACGAACTAATGATATTTTTGGTAATGATGCGAGCCGCGGCTTGCAACCGCACAGTGAAAACCTGCTGAAGCTGCATTATGCTTAAGCTTAAGATAAATGTACGTGCTGAGGTCGTACAATAATTGTCTCAGAAAATTAACCTATGGAACTGGCAATGTCTTAATAAACAGCCATTCGAATATAATGTATTTTGTAATTGTTAACATGTAGAATGTAAGTGTTGCTGTAACTTTCTAAATAAGCTATATTGTAAAAGCTGAGTTGGTCGTTGTAAGTCCGAGGTCAGACAGCAGTCTGGTATGACCGAATGTATAAATGGCAATGTAATGTTAATGTGGCAAGAGTGAAAGAGACAGGATGATAGGTAATGACGTAACGATGAACGAACAGATGAGGTATGTGTAATGTGTGCGTGATGGAATGGAGCTAGTAGCAGTGTAGTACCTGGTAGTGTCCGTAGGCCTTGAAGATCTCCCCGAGCGTGAAGTACTGCTGCCAGGCGCTCCGGTCGGGCGGCTGCACCTCGAGCGAGCGCCGCGTCAGGTAGATGGCGTCGTCCAGGTACTGCAGCGTGAACAGCACACGCGCCAGGTTCAACAGCACCTACACAGTACACAGTACACACTACACACGTCGTCCAGGTACTGCAGCGTGAACAGCACGCGCGCCAGGTTCAACAGCACCTACACAGTACACACTACACACGTCGTCCAGGTACTGCAGCGTGAACAGCACGCGCGCCAGGTTCAACAGCACCTACACAGTACACAGTACACACTACACACGTCGTCCAGGTACTTCAGCGTGAACAGCACCTACGCAGTACACAGTACATACACCACATGTAATATTTATCCCGAACATGCGAAGTGTTCAATATAAAATATAGCACCATTTTCAGAATTTGTTTTCATTACAGTATGTATCTGTTTATTACATGCTAGCCGACCCGATGAACTTTGTTTGTTTGTTATTTAGGTGTATACTCCGTGTAAATGACAGCGTACCGAAAATGAAACCATGGATTCTCTACATAATTGATATGCATATGTAGTTGGAATTTCGTGTCGGAAATTTCATGATTTTTAAAAAAAAAAATTTATTGATATCTCTATTATTTGATTAATAAAACAATGTAATAAAACAGGGTCGGCATTTATAGCTCGGCATTAGGTCAGCAATTATAGCTCTCAATGCGCGGCTCAATGCATATACTTTGTTGTTTGTGTACATTGCGGGCTGAAAAACTGCTAAATATTTAACCACTTGTTTCTGACGAAAATTGTTACCGGAATTTTGAAGTCTGATATGTATCTAAACTACCACAGAAGTTTTCGTTACGGCGTCAAATACACCCTGTATATACAAAGTAAGTCGACGTATATCCATTAACCCATTACAGCATGGCGTCCGATAAATCGGACGGAAGTAAATCCTACTTTTTGGGCAGTAAAAAACAAATAATTGGTATTTTTTGCTTTTTGAACGCAAGTTGAATATATTTTCTATAATAGAAACACCATTTTTTTTAGCTACATTTGACTACATTTGACGTTTTCGAAAAAAGCCGGTCACGGTCGGTCAGTTTGGCGAAAAGGATAAGTATTATTATGTTTTTTTTTTGGTAAAATTTTAGCATACCCATATATAAAATCTATTTTCCTAGTGGCCGACATGTATATCTTTGTAAAGATAAGCTTTATTTGACCTGAGAATTGTTGCATTATTTACTATGTGCATTATTTTGATAGCGTCCGATATATCGAACGCTATGCATAGTGGGCTCTGATGTGTGTGTGTATTTGCTTGATTTTTACAGTTTGAAGTTGCATAAAATATTATCGTCTATATAATGCGAAGATAATGAGATCATGGAAAACTATATTTATATAGAACCACCTTTTGAAAGGATATAGACAGTGACAGGCCTGATGAAGAACATAATGATGAAGATGCTACAAAGTGGATATCAACTATAGCGTTTTCAAACAAATAGAGATGCCAGAATGCCGTCACTATCTTCAGGTCATCAGTCATCTAAAAGTGTTTTCCACGCATCAACATTCCACGCAAGCAAAGAAAGTGACGACGATGTACCACTTTCTTCACGAAACGAACGCAGGAATCCTCTTCAGAAGGCTCAGGCTAAGAAAAAACAGGGTAATTTTGTGTAAAAAACAAGAAACTAACTTGATATGTTCTAAATTTGAAAGGCCCGAAGCTTGCTATCTCCTTACCCAGGCCAAAGACCAGTCTCTTATACGTCTAACTCTCTCTTATATGTATAACTCTTATACATTACACGGTACGATAGTCTGTGCAAATCAGTATGGTGGAAAATCCAAATTTTATTGCTTCATATATTCCATGTAATAGGTTCTTTGTCATAAAAGTACTGATGATATCATTTGATTAGTTTTCTAATAAATTTTCATATAATAGTTAGGATTTTATTTCTACTAATAACATCGTCTTTCAATTGAGTTACAGGTCCACAGTGCAAGCGTCCGATATTTCGGACGGGTCATAAAATCCGAAGTTATTATTAAAAAACGTATTTGAAGCCTGGAAAAACTCGCATGATGCATTAGGTGTATTCTGTGATCTCTCTAAGGCTTTCGACTGTGTTCATCATGATACTTTGATCAGGAAATTACGCTATTACGGAATTAAGAACAAAGCCCTTGATGTCATGATCTCATATTTGAACAATAGAGTTCAGAGGGTTAAAATAAATGGTAAAACTTCTTCGAGTGTTGCGGTTACGATTGGCGTACCGCAGGGCTCTATTCTTGGTCCGTTTTTGTTTCTTGTATATATAAATGACTTACCTTATTACATAAGGGAGACCCACGATATTGTTTTGTTCGCGGATGACACTTCACTTATACTCGTATTTAAAGTGAAAAGGCGATTGGGTAAGTATGACGAAGTGAACAATGCGATATCCAAAGTTTTACATTGGTTCACAGTTAACAATCTTCTTTTAAATGGTACTAAGACGAAATGTATTAGATTTTCAATGCCCAATGTTAGGCTAGTAGATTCCAATGTACAACTAAATGGATCTAAGATTTTAAGTCGTGACCACGGCCTATGCAACTAGGCCGAAATATCGACAAATAAAATATAAAAGAAGATCGTGAGTATCCCATATAAATAATTAAAATGTTAAATGGATCTAATCTGGATCTGGTTGAATCCACTATCTTTTTAGGCATCACAATTGATAATAAATTACAATGGGGCCCTCATATTGAGAAACTGGCAAATAGGCTTAGTAGTATTTGCAGTTGAAAAAATAAGAACATTAACAGATGTTGAAATAGCCCGAATAGTATATTTCAGCTATTTTCATAGTTTAATGTCTTATGAAATACTTCTTTGGGCAAATTCTGCAGATATAAATACTATATTTGTATTACAGAAAAGAGCTATTAGAGCTATTTATAATCTTAAAGTAAGGGATTCCCTCCGAGAAAAATTCTAAGAAATAAATATTTTAACCTTCAGTTCCCAATACATTTATGAGAACTTAATGTATGTAAAAAAAAACTAAGTATGTTTACAAAAAAAATATGATGTTCACGATATTAATACGAGGAATAAAAATAATCTAACTGCATACAAAATTCGTCTCCATAAAATTAGTAAATCCTTTTTTGGTCAATGTATACGTTTCTACAATAAGCTGTCCATTGGTATTAGAGATCTACCTATAAATAAGTTTAAAAAATGTATCAAAGCAAAATTATGTCAAAAAGGCTATTATATGGTCTCAGAGTATTTGGAAGATGAACATGCTTGGGAATAGAGGTTTCAATCTCCCACAGCAATTTGTATCTAATGTAATTTGCTGCACCTTTTATTTAAGTTAAAATCAGATTGTTATTTGTATTTTTAATCTATATTATATTGTAAATATTATTATTGAAAAAAGACAAGCCCGCTGAGTTTCTTTCGCCGGATCTTCTCAGTGTGAGGCCGCGATTCCGATCCGGTGGTAGTTTAAAAAATGTCGACGCGCACAAATACCACTTGTATGGTTCATGTAAATAAAAATTATTCTGATTCTGATGTATTTCTATATATATTTGACTAACATCCATTACACAACCATATAATTTGCTTACTTTGGGGTTGGATTCAATATGTGCAACTTGTCCAGGGATATTTATTTATTTATAAATTACTACCAGCAATAGTTCTTTACGTAAGGTTCGGTAGATTCTGCGTGAATCGCGGTCACGATACAAATAAATTAAATAAAAATTTAAAAGCGTGTTGTTCTACTGCACCTAACTTCTTTCAAATATTATTATCTTCCATGTACAACATTTTCTTTTTAACAGATTTATTGGAGTTTACTCCTTAAGAAACGATTTGAGTTATAAGGCCCGGTACGGAAATTTTATGAGGAGTAAAATCAAGTGTAACACGAGGCGTTGAGGCGTTACGTAGAAAGAGACAAACATATATATGTTGTGGATTGATCGTATAAAATAATGAGATGGAATACATTACACAGCGTACCTATCTCATTCTTGGGATCTCCTAATGCGCGATACTTCGTAGTCTCCGTGCAGGAGGAGTCGCTATCTATCAAAATACTGACTATTTGGATCACACTTCTAGTGCCTGCGATGATACTAATTTAAGAAGAATTAACATAACTAAATCTGCTGTAGGAGACATGTATGCTGCAAGATACATTTCGTAAGGAGTAAACTCCAATCGTGCGTCGTAGCTGACACACACACACACTTTTTTATAAGAAGTTAAGATGACAAAACTGTGGAAGGGTAGGCTATGTTTATTGAAAATATTTAAAAAATAGGTCCAAAGGGCTATAAACACAATTCAAGCCATTTTAAAATTACTCCTTCATATTACTCCTTAGTCGTTAATTTGTTTTTCAGCCAAACAAAACTTAATGGATAAAAAATGAATACAGTTGTTATTTACAACAAACACAATAGTCTCACCCAACTTCGAAAAAATAATGCAATAGTTTTTATAACACTACTTTTCTAGATATACATTAAGCATATAGATTATTTTTACTGAGATTTTATTTTGCGCAACTGCGTAAAATAAGTTTAAGGATAGAATAGTTATTTGATCGACCATTTGACCAGCTCCTGGGTGATAGCTAAATTACTAGTACTACCTATACAATATGTACAGGTCAATGTTTTTTCACACATATACCTGTTACGCGATAACTCAACCCAACCCATACCTAATTGTAAGACCAAAATGTGATCAAAAAGCAGTCATTGAAATTAAATAACTCCCAAGACCTCGACAAACCCTAACAAGTAACGTAGCTATAAACCATGTCGATGACGACAATTTTCAAAAAAAGTCTGCATCGAAATCGGCCTATCTGTTGAAAAGTCATGATCACACACAAAGACAAGTTAAAGTTCCCTTCTTTTTCTGTCGGGCGCTTTAAAGGAAAATAAATCAATTTCTTTTACAGAACAGCCCCGTATATTATATTGAATTATAATAAATAACTTCCTCTTTCAACTCCATTAAATAATATTTTTTTGCGTTAGGGTACTTAAGGCTCTATACTCCGCCGCACTCCCCCGTTCCATGATTACTATGAAATATTACGCTATAAAGTAAATGACGTCAGCGACAAATCACTATTTTTGACACTTTCAAAGTAATTTAAAAAAAAGTATAAAAATTAAAAAACTTATCTTTTAGGTTTAGTACTTATCTATGTTTATGTTTTGTTTCAAAAAAGGGATAACTTTTTGATTTTTTTTCTATCGAGCAAAGTGAAATGAATCGTGTTTTGAAATCACTAGTCTTATAAAGCATAATATTAATGTTAATCTTGTGTATTTTTGTCACCAAGATCCATAATTGCTTTGTATGAAAAAAACATTATATTGCTGACGTATTTTAGCATACATGGACCCTTAACGCATTTACATTGGCAAGTTAGAAACGATTTGTTTTCTTTGTAAATGTTTGCAAAGTTGCAGCCGAGAAACAATAATTTGTAAAACCTGTAATTAACAAAAATTTGCAATAACAACAAGAAACTACGTCGCTGTAAATACATATCGTAGAATTCTCAGCATTATTATTTAAATATCTAGTTATTGAAATTCATGTTTAGATTGTAATGGAAATTTAAAGCGATTCCATGCTTTGTTTTTTAATTACAATCACCATTTACAAAGTCCTTTTGTAACTTAAATCTACATAAAATAAAGTGAAGTATGTTACAACACTTGTAACAAGAGCTGCTGGATACCTAATGCTGGTTCGTCGGTACAGTTAGTATATTATAATGATTTGTAAGGTGAGGATGCACAAAACAGAATCTTATTCTCTCTGTATTGATCCGAGTCCCCTGAGTATAATGGACCATCTGCCTTTCTGTAAAACAGCTGCAATGGGTCATTGTCAACTAGTACACTGGCATTCGAGTGCTGTGCAGCAACAAGCCCAGGTGATCTGCACTAACCTGGCCAGTTGATTAAAGAAGATCCACCGCATTACCCATTCCTGCCGCCATAATTACATTGTTATTTCCGGAGGCCCAGAATAAATAGGTAGAGAAGACTCACTGATACACAAAATGCAAGAAAACTTGGATTTGAAGATGTAGCAAAGGGTCATAGTCTGAGCGAATAGACCCGTTTCACTTTGATATTCACGCGTGTCAATTAAATTGTGCTGGTTGGAATCTAATACAGCGCTGAACATAGCTGAAAACTTATCATGTTGTGACGTTAGTCATGGTTTTGACGTGAGACTCTTCAGGAGGTACGCCGCCTGTAGGTCTCTACGTTAACTGCACAGTGCAGGCACCTTTGGCTTTAACATCTATGCTGTCTAAAGGCCGCGGTTGTATCTTACCATCAGGAGAGCCGTAAGCTCATTTGCTGTCTTGTGACATAACATACAAAAATCTTCCTTTTTATCGACTTAGGTGGGTTAGTTAAAACTTCAAAAAAAGACTATTTTCTTGAGTAAAATAAACAGGAAACGGGATTTCTTGTAGGCATGCCAAGAAGAAATTTCTATGTGCATACATGTAAGCTTTTGTAACCATATCGACAAAGACAGACATGAAAATGTGTCAGTGTAGGCATGCACGACTTACTTCTGCATTGTACGGAGACACGGCGAGAGCGCGCCGGAAACATTCGATGGACTGTCGCGTGTCGCCCTTGATTCTCCAGAAGTTTCCTATTTGGTTGTAGAGTTGCACTGATTTCGGTTTTTCACGCTTAGCTTTCTTTAGCCGCCTTTCTAGTGCATTAATGTCCAGTTCAGTAACACCATTTTTGTACGACTTCTTTTTAGTAAATATCAAAGCCACCTAATAATAGGAATAAATAAAGTTACAACAAAAATATCACCATTGGATCGTCCGACTAACCCGCTTCCCACATTTCTAAATGACTTTAAATATAAAAGTGGCTTTCTGGTAGGAATCTACCAATTGCATCACCATATCATTTTCTATTTGTTTCTACGACAGGGCAATTGAAATGTTACATTATAATTTAATATGTTGACGTTGTAAACGCAAGATCGCGACCAGAACGGCACTTTCGTGATCCAACGACAGAAAACTTAAATTAGAAATCCTAGATTTGCGGGATGTGGTACAGTTAGATATATCAAAAGTTATTAGTCCTATATAGCTATGGTATATTGTTCTGGCAGATACTTATAACTGGCAAAATAAGGTTAAGGATATTAGATATTAGATATTATACCTATGTTTCAAACCATTGAAAGAATATACCCTTATAATTTCAGCCTTGTGCGAACGGGTTTTTAATTATCATCTCGACGCCAATTTTCTTCGTTGTAATTGCAAGAAAAATGTATGTCAATAATTGTGAATGCGTTCAGATTATTTAAGTTATAATATCCTGCATATTATTATTTATATTTTTTAAATATTAATGAACATTATGTATATTTAACGCGATGTTGTAAGACTTTCCTGACTTGTCCGTGCACGGAAAAAATCGTACGTGTTTATGACGCACCATCGCTACACTTTCACCCAAATTTACTGATTAGTTATTTCTTGGCCAAAGATATGACGACCCCATCGCTCACATGGAATATTCGGGGATGGATTCACATATACTATAGCTATCAGTCAGAAGTTTTGTTTGTAACAATTTGTATGTGTGTAAGGCCACCAGTGTAGAGTGGTGCCACCAGGAGATTAAAGTCCTGCAATGATGATTTCGGATTGGGACCACTGCTTAACTTGCCACAATAACACTAGAGCTCGCCATTGTAATGCTCTAATATTTGTAAACTTATTATGCAAACATCTTAGATCAACTTTTATTCTTACCAATACCGGTAACTCCAAACTAGGAAACGACAGTGGCGAGCAATTACAATTGAATCAGAAGTGAGAATTTCCTTTAGACAATCATTTAGCAACTCTTGTATAATAATGCGTTTTTTGATCATTTAACTGAACTGTCCGTATCTACTAAAATAAAATAAATTATAATTACCTGCGGCTCAGGTACGTTGGGGTGCCTGTGTCGCCTCGCAACTCCGACAAGATTGTCGTAATATGTAAAATTAACAGCTTTACCACAATCCAAGTATTCATCTTCTATATCAGTATTAGTTGTCTCTGACTGGATTGTTTCCTCATTGTTTTCACCATTGGCTCTGATTAAAGAAATAGATATATAAATATCTCTCTAAAATATATTAATTGAATCTAACCTCACAGTACATAATTTATATGCATGTGTTAAAATAAATATATAGACATCAGGATAATTCTAATAAGCAGATTGATCAATCGATTGATGCAGTAAGTGGATGTTTATTAAAAAATAAAACCAGCCTAAATTACATAATTTTTTTTTATAAGTCCGCCAAGAGGGCAAGCTCGTCTTCTTTAAATTAAACCTCTTCCTTCAATAAATGCTGATTTAACAAATCAGTGGATAACTTTTCTAACTCTCTAGTGCAAATGTCTCTACATGAACTACAAATAAGACATCGCGTTTTTAAAAATACGACAAAAATCGAAATTTCTTAGAAAATAGAACAGTCTCAACGTCAAGTAAAGATAAGTTTAAACAGAGTTACATTTGAATAATTGTCGTTTAATGTGATTTTAGTACGTATTAGTGGTTAACGAGACATTAGTTCATTAAATTTTCTAATCTCCGAAACAGACTGGGGAAGTCCGTCCAGCTACTATGGGGCAACTCTGTTGTATGCTGATCTTGCCTCAGACAAGAAGCTCAAAACATTTTGTCAGTGTAGCTTACATTTTATATAGAATAAATTTATCATCTTCGAGTTCCACCATGTATTGCCAATATGGTTTTATGGTTCTATATTCTTTATTACTAGTAACAGATGTATTTTAATAAAAAAACAACCCATTTAAGGAAAAATATTTTTTTTATTTTAAACTAGCCCAACCCACTTAACTTTGTATCGATGGACATTAACAGCTGTCAACATTTTGTATACAAGAGATCAAAGTATTGTTTTTCCCATTTTCTCTCCAATTTTACCAGTTCTTCTCTTTAAAAGAACATTCTCCCGACAACTAGCACAACAAACAAAGAATAGCAGAATTGATTCATCTTTCATGGTTTCATTTTCATATATACAGTGTGATTTGCGTTAAAGTACAACCCCGAAAATGGGTGAAAGTAGACCCGAAGCTATCGACGAAAATGGGTCCAAAAAATTAAAAAAAAAATTTTTATATGCTACTGAACATTATCTTCCGAATTTTGACCTCTATGTACAAATAGATTTATTCCTCTGAAACTAGCTGGCCGATTTTGATGAAATAAACGACAAATCAATGCCAAGTATTTAGCGATGAGGATAAAATAAAAAATAGAACCCGGCCACCGCACCGGTATATTAAAGGAATAAAAAAAGGGTCTTTACCTGGATTCGCCCATTCTGAGTAACAAACTTTAAAAATTTGTGACTCCTGTATTTTTAGAGATATAATGTTTGATTGTGTTTTTTTTTAAAGCTAATGCAGCCAAAAATAAAAATAATTTGTAAAACAAATTAAGATGTAGTAGTTTATTTCGCAGAAATTTTTGTTGATTGTAAAAAAAAATAAAAAAAAAATTCATTTTGCAAGAATTAAAAAAAATTAAGTATTTAAAGCCATTTTTGTTACCTTTGTTATTTTATCCTCATTGCTTAATACTTGGCATTGATTTGCCGTTTATTTCATCAAAATTGGCTAGCTAGTTTTGGATGAATGAATTTATTTGCACGTAGAGGTAAAAATTTGGGAAACAAATGTTCTGTGGCGGATTCTTCTGTTTATGGTGTGTAGTAGTTACCACATATGCTGTAGTTAAAAATATAATAGCTTTCATACAAAAAACACATGGAAAATAATTATTATTGCTAGCACAAACTGCACTTGCTAGTACCATACATAGTGCCAAACAAGAACCAAACATAATGAAATTGTTATTAAGCTGGAAGATATATTTTTCTTTCTATTTTACATACGAAATAAAATATACTTTGTAAATTGGTAGTGTATGAGTATACATGTATACACAATAATAGATTAAAACTAAAGGAAGTGGTTATGTGAAGATGTGAAATTAACATTTTCTACTTTTTAGTTGTTTAAAGCTGGTTTATTCTTATTCATATATTAGCATACTTTTAAAGTTGGTTCTTTTTTAAAAAATATTTTTTTGATTTTTATTAAACGTAAAAAAAAATACAATTCGTGGTTTCAAATTGCTACTTTAATATAACATAATAACTTTTATTTAGTGTACTAATACTAAATAAAAAACTAACTCTTATTAACCAGCTGCAAAAAAGAGGAAGTTCTCTCCGACAATTTCTTTATTTTTAAGCTATTGCATAGCTTCTATCGCGGACCTTGAGCGCGGAGACCGAATCCAGAAATTTCCAGAACTAGAATGGGGCGGAAGGTGCGGCTTGAAGGCCGTGCATCGTCTAACGTTGTTTCAGTTCCGCAGTCTTCGGCATGGCGTAGTGTGCGTGCGATTAGACGTATTGTTATAGGCATTTATGTACAAGATTGAATACTTTTAAAATTGGTGTATAATGTGTTTTAAATATGAATGAACAAAGTGCATTTATTACTAATGAAGAAAGTCACGAAAAAATAATAAAAGAAAATGAGTGAGTACTATATTTTATTATTATCATAAATGCAGTATTAATTTTGAATTGAAAATATAATACTGCTATAAACATAACCTAATTATTTATTTAATAAAAGAAAATAAAAAATTCTTATCGGTCACCACACTCAAAAAGTGTAACTTGAATTAAAATATCAAAGAAAAAGAAATACTGCATTAATAAAATAAAATAAAATAGTTATAATTGCATAAGTTAATACAAAATGCTGTGCAATAGCTTTACAGCGGCAGTCCCCGAGTGCCACAGTCTTTTTTTTAAATATTCGATGATAAAGTTTATTTGGTATAATTAAGGAACCACTTGCTATCTTTGAAAATAGAATTATAGAATCACAATGTGATACCCAATGAAATAGTTCGAGTCTGTTCTTGCAGTTTCACTGCCTTTAATTGTATTGTGTTTGTTGTTTCATAATTTTACTTTAAACAACAACTAAATTCTTAATAATTTAGAAAAAACATTTATCTAGTAACACCTGACATATTTCAATATAGTTTAATTTTTTACTAAATGCAAACTTATCTAGCAAGCACTCCAATTTACCTTTGTCGTTCGTACATTTGACAGTCGGTACAAAACATATCAAATCCATGTTTAGTCCAGGTGTCACCATAATATACTGTAGAAGTAATTATATTAAATATCATATCTCCTCTGTTCATTTTTGACTTGTCAGCATCATCCTACAATAATCAGATTAATTTCAGTATCAAAACATTTGATAAATTTAATTTATATACATTAAGATTAAACATATATTTATTAGAACTATTAAAGGGTTTGTTACACAAATACTCAAGGTAATTAACTTAGTCATTTGAGATTCATAACTTATGTTCAAACATCAAAACATGCATTCATCTTAAAAGAAGCAATCATGTAAGCAAAGAAACAAATCAACCTGAGACAGAGTGGAACCATCAACAATTTGTCCACCTTCAGGATCCAATTTTAAGATTAAACACATATTTATTAG
Source organism: Calephelis nemesis (assembly GCA_002245505.1). Lineage (NCBI taxonomy): Eukaryota > Metazoa > Arthropoda > Insecta > Lepidoptera > Riodinidae > Calephelis > Calephelis nemesis. Next base: position 34,526 of record NJDD01008113.1, on the reverse strand, counting down.
TACTATTAAAGGGTTTGTTACACAAATACTCAAGGTAATTAACTTAGTCATTTGAGATTCATAACTTATGTTCAAACATCAAAACATGCATTCATTTTAAAAGAAGCAATCATGTAAGCAAAGAAACAAATCTACCTGGGACAGAGTGGAACCATCAACAATTTGTCCACCTTCAGGATCCAATTTCCAAATATTTGATGTGCGAGAGTTAGAGGCAATTATTTGAAAAGAAAATATATACAACACCAAACAGGTCAAGTATGGTGAGTCTCCCATTTTGACAAATAAGATAAGATAGTAAACATGAAAAATGCTTAATTACTATTTTGTAGTTATGTGTTTCACTTATAATTGTTAAGCTAAAATTATTTTTTTGTACTGTTATTATTGAATCTATCTGCAAATCCCTCACATTTGACTTGTATTTTGACAGTTGGCTATCTCTTTGGTTGGCTAATAATTTTGATTTGTTTTTTTTATTTTTACTTTTTTCTTTATTTTTTTTTAAGTTTATTTGCCCCATTCAGGGGCCGGCTAAGACCTTTAGGCCATGCTGCCACATCTTCCGTATTAATTATTTCTTCATAGTTATATTATGTCTTCCATATTAATTATTATTATACAGTCATTGGTCACTTTAGGCCATGCTGCCACGTCTTACGTAATAATAAATTCTTTTTTATATTAAAATTTTAAACTCATTTATTCAGTTTCTGACCGTATTGTCTTCCCCTTTTTAAGTCATTTCCTTCACTAAGACAAAGGTTGCACGTAGTGATTATATTCTCTTTAAATTCTATTCTTGCAAAAAGTATTTTTATTGTTCTT
>NJDD01008111.1:43360-69633 GCA_002245505.1 Calephelis nemesis | reverse complement strand
GCACTCGCACAACAAACAAACGCAGGCGAGCACGCAAGTCAAGTTCGTATTTACAAATAAATACACGCATATTCCAAACATTAAATTTTGGGTTTCAAACATCCAACAATATACATACATTGAAATCAACCATATTCCAAAAAATGTTTTTTGTTTCGTTTTTTTTTATTATTTTTAGAGTAATTTCTATCCGTAATACTCCTAAGCATATTCCGATGACGCTTTTTTATTTCTTTTAGTTCATGTAGATCATAGTTAAAAAATCAAATAACTAATACTAATTTTTTGTACATATTAGAATCCATATCAATACATACCAATAAATAAATTTTGAAATGTCAGTAACATTAAATTAACACCTTTTTACTACAAACATACACCAAAATAACATTTTTTTATATATTTTTTCGCGGTACAGGTGTTGGACTTGACTGCATGAGGTCCTGGGTTCGATTCCCGGGTCGGGCAACAAAAAGAAAATTTGGTTTTTCCAATTTTTCTGATAAAAAAAAACGTTGCCTGGGATTGGATACGTGCCCGATTGGCGATAGGCTTGCCACTTATCACATTATGTGACAGTGTCTTCGGCTAGTCGTGGATGCCCTGGTTGTGCCTCTGCATACCTCTTCGAGGTCATGGGCGTGCAGATACTTTTTTTTTAATTTTTGTCTGTTTGTTTCGGCTAATCTCTGAAACTCCTCGACCAATAATGACTTACATTGGCAAGTAGCTAATGTAATAAGGAGTAACTAAGCTACTTTCATTTGAGACTTTATTGTTAAATTCCACACCGACGAATTTGCGGGCAAAGATGGCTACAGTATATAAATGTTTATCCGAAGACACAGGTCCATAATAAGTAAAAATGGCTAAATTCTCGTTATATATAAAAAAAGTGAAACTGACGTTTTTTATACGTTTTAACTTTGTTTTTCAGATAAAATATCATCCAGTTAGAGTCAAGAGCAGATGAAAACGAATTTCATACTAGTCCAATAATTGTAACTGAAAATCGAATGTTGGCCATAATCTCGGACTGTGGGAGGTATTCGTACCAAAGTCACTAGTGGCCGAACGGGCCACTGTCTTATTATATACGATATTCGTACTTACAGTATTTATTCGATTTAAGTTTATTTAGTTTAGTTTTTATATAATTTTTAGTCGTTGTTTTATCCGACACCTTAAGTAAGCGCCTCGACTGATTTTTTTTGTGGTCACTGTATTTTACTTTCTGTATACGTGTCGTCTACGATAGTTGTGTTAGTCTACGGTTTATTTTTTTCTACTCAATGTTACAAGTTTTGTTATTTTGAAGTTGGCATCACTGGTTGTCACTGTAAAATTTATTTATGCATATTCTGGAAGACAAATAACTAGATGCTTCGCTTGGATGGTATTTTTTGTATCTTAAATTAAGGTGCAAGCTATCCTATCTTTTAAATTGGATCAAACTGCATACAGTGTGCAAATTTCATTGAAAACGTTTTAGTAGTTTAGGAATCCATCGCGGACAAGCAGTGTGACACGTAATTTATATATATTATATTAACATCACTTAAGCTTATATTCATCCACTCATTATGGGATCCAATAAAATCTCAACGAAACATTTTCCCTGGGAGGGTATAGTTCAAAATCTAAAGTTTACTTTTGAAAAACATAATATTATGATATGAATAAAAAAACGCTTGTACTTTTCGTAGACAGGAGTGCAATAATTAATTATTGTTTATATTTTAAAGTTCTGTATTTATTTAACATGCATGCAAAATTTCATCTCAATTGGTAGTTCAATTTACAAGATTCTATCCGTACAAACATACAAACGTATTGATAATAAAGTAAGAGCTTGTAAAAAATATGTTGTCATAATTTTCCTGGTTTGCGGACAATATCTTTATTTGTCTCTTTACAAATGGACCTTAACATCTAGTCACATAAAACGTAAGGCTACCATTGCGAGTGTGTGTGTATTTGCGGTATACCAGAAATAGAGATTACTAGACTGGGATCGACGAGACAAATATGGTATTGAAATTTAATAAAAACGGGGTAACCATTTTCTTCGTACTTAGTCACTCAGAGAAAATGGCTATAGCAAAGTCTCTATAGTAAAGTATCCTTATCTACTGAGGCTGCTAGGTATTGTTTTTTGTGATGGCAGACCTCTTAAAACACAGATCAAGGTGGATCCTCTATTAAATATTTATTAACATTTAAATTTTTCGCCATATATAGGTGAATATTTAGTAGTGGCAACACTGAAAATAGGGCTGCCAACTTATTAAAGTAAAAACTTGTGATATTGATTGGAAACTTATAGTTATTTTGGTGAACAGTCGCATACTATATTAGGAAACTAACAATTTTTATAAAATTAATCATAATAATTATGATTATGATTAACAATTTTGAAGGAGTAAATCAATTGAAAGGAAAAATGCATATGTTGTGTGAATTTTAATCTGAACGCGTTAAAGAGAAAAATTGGCTACTTTATTACATATAGGATTTTTACTCATTTTGCAAAAAAAAATAATTAAATAGTCAAAAATTTAAAAAAAATCGTAAAATAATTTAAGAAGCCTGATTCGAAAAAATTTTAAATAAGTTATCACTAATGAGTTATTTCTGGGAATAAAGATTTCGCTGTATCTCTTTAGCGCGTCCATATAATTATAAGTAATATTCTTTACTCAGATCTAATGCGAATGATTGATTTTCTCATTGTGTAAAGAGATGACTAAGATCGTTCAATTGCAATGTGTTCAAATATTTATTTCAGACATTATTTTCTCTGATTTGTTTTTATTTGAGAATTTTGTGGTGTTGTCGAAAATTTAACTTTATTACAAGTGTTGTAAGTCAGAAGTTTGCAGAGTTTCGTCTTTAATAGCGTTGAGTTCTATAGGAAAAAATCTTTGAAGCCAAGAATTTAAAATAACTATCATTAATCCTGCTTCTTATTTGATATAGCGTTAGAAAAGGACTGACAAACTTCGATATTAGCGGTTTGCTTTCTAAATAATAATACGTTAATCATCATGTAAATTACCCCACTACTTGGTCACTTAAACTGAAACACGACAACACTATAGTCTGTTTATTTTTACAAACCAGTATCAAGATTTTGACTGCGCTTCTATTGGTTCACGTAATCAACGTAAAGTTCATTTTAACCAATCAGAACACGTCTTTACAATTTGATAATGAGCACTAAGCGTTCTGATTGGTTGAGATGAACTTTATGTTGATTACGTAAACCAATAGCAATGCAATACAATTCTTTGGTACTCGTTTGTTAAAAAAGTACAGCATTGGTGGTAAATTTTGTATATATACGGTTTCAAATACATGTAGAAAAATTGTTAAATCTACAAATATAATCAAGTTTCTACACAAAAAACACTTTTCTGGAAAAGGGCGTTAATATTTCTCGTGTCCCATTTAAAGGCCATGAATTTGTAAAGTTTAGTATAGAAAGCCCTTATCGCCGATATCTGGGTGACTTTTGATCACGGACATCTTTTAAATTGTTATTATTATATTTATCAAGTACTAGCAGTTTCACGCAGCTTCGCCTGCGTATCTTGGCTTCTACTGCACCGATTTTGATGAAGCAAAGCCTATGTCACTCAGGGATAATGTAGCATTCTAAAGAATTTTTGAAGTCGGTCAAGTACTTTTGGAGCCTATTCATTTCAAACAAACAAACAAAAAATCAAAACTTTCCTCTTTATAATATTAGTATAGATAAAATATTAGGCGCCAGAGTTGAATTTTCGACAATAAGTCACTCCGCCTATCTTTTTGTAATAAGGCAGATGATAAATGAGTACTATAGGAAAATAAGCTGTATTTACTGTTACTATAGCGGTAGTGACGCATTATAGTTGCTAATAATATGGAATAAAACGAATTTCTTATCGTAAGGAACGAAACTCAGTGTCTATAGAATAGGCAAATTTCAGGATATCCGACAAAACTGTTGTGGTAAAGATCGTCTAGTTTAAACTGAATGCATCCTTGATTGAAACGAAAACTTATTTGCATCCGGATTCGCGAATATTCGCATTTCATACATGCGAATATTGACTTCTGCAAGATATTATGTGAAATAAAATAGCCTTATAATTTTATTTGAAATTAAATCTAATCTACCATTAAAGTCCATATTAATATTATGTAAAAATGTTTTTGTTTTTTTATCCGCGATTTTCAATTAACCATTTGTTTTATCGTAAATAGTAAATATCGAAAATAGTAGTTAGTAAAATTTATTTTGCGTTATTTTGCGGAAATCACGAGTTCGGACTATATTCGTGATCTGGTCGTGGAGGTGGGAGGTGGGAACTTTAGTTAGGGTTGTCACATACGAAGGACGTGACAATTTGTACTGTTTCCCGAGTTTTTCCTTTATTCGTGTTTTTTTCGCGAAGGTGGGCAGTAGGAAAGTTAGTTAGGCTTGTCACATTCTGTGTCATTTGGAGGATTATTTGCCATAGCAGTTACACTGCTTACGCGGAATTAGCAAAATAAAAGCTTATTTTACAGCGTTTAGTTGTAAACTCAATAGTCACTGCCATAGCAAGCAACTTCATTTTACGAAATTATTTGTCCCTCAAAATCTGGATCAAGTAAACGTCAAGTTCGTGGTTTGACGAACTACTGATGAACTATTTTGTGTTTTATCACCTTGGATATAAGAAGTAATAAACGGTTATTGTCAAAAGTAATCAAAGTTCTTGAAATTTGCCTATTTCCAGCTTCGATTTACCTAAGTAGTTTTTTTTTTGCAAGACAATTCTGTTGCACATCGACTAAACTTATTTTAAGCTAGTCACAATTTCATACTAACACAGAAAAAAAATAAACGAGAAACAGTAAGAGACTGAATTCATGGAGCAATTTTTATTCGCTTTCGCGGCGGTCGCGGTTCTGCGGTTTTGATTTCAAAACTCACGAGGCCGGTAATTTATGCGGTCCCGCCGCCGCGGTTGAAATTATCGCCCGCAAACTTGGCGATTGGTTATCGTGCGGTCGGCGGTTGCGGTTAAATAATCAGTACAAATAGTATAAAATGGTCGCCCGCCAAGCGACCGCAGAGCACGCGGTTGCAACCCGCTGAGGCGGAGGGAGTACGCCCTCGCCGCCCGCACGAGTAACCGGCAGACGACCGCTGCCGCACGAACCGCAAACGACCGCAGGCGCTGCGGGTGAAAATCGCCTCGTGAAATGTAATCTTACTTTTTGCATATAAATCTACGTTCTACAGAATCTGCGGGCCCGCAACCGCCGCGGTCACGAGTAAAAAACGGGCCGTGAGTTCTTAGTCTTAGTGTATTGTTTAGGACATTCGCCGACATTATCGTTGTCGAACATTTGCATAAATGCATAATTACATTCGATAAATTTCAAATATGGCGATCTTCATGTATTTTTAAAATTATTATTGTATATTTCATTCTTGCATAAGCAATTTTATGATCAGATAGCACGACTTTCCTAATCAAAGGAATGTATGGTCTTTTTCTCAGTTTCGATCAGAAACCACAGAGGTCGCTTTAAAGAAGTTTCGTGGTTGCGCAATAGATTTTAAGATATCACAACGAAAAGCTATCTCGAATTCTCTTGAGAGTTTCAATTGTTGGAACTCGAAATTCGTGGGAACTGCAAATATTTACTTAGAAAATTCGAAGTGACACATTCTGGGTATACACGTATATATTAAGATCATTTTGTGCCTATCGTATTAAGCCACAAGTGAGACAATATTCATTAATGTCTAAATTGTATTATTAAGGTAAAAGTCAATATCGCCTTACATTTGTAACGTACTAAAATTAAAATTTATACTTTTCATCGTCGGCACTTGGTGGAATCCTATTGCATCAACACTTTAAATACCACTTGCGCTTTTCCACAATACATTTCAACTTTTCATTTATGTAAGCCAACCGGTTTAATTTTTTTAGTATCATCAGGGCCTTCATTTTTATTTTCCGTATTTGTTAAGATCTAACTAATTACCACCAAACATTCAAATGAAATTAGTTATTTGTCTTTAGTTCAAAATATGATGTAAAAGTTACACCGGTTGGCTCAAATCTTAAAGTGTATTGTAGAAAAAATAATGTTTTAAAAGTGATCTTTTATATCAATCTCTAATTTTACAAATGTTTGAATCCGTTTTTAAAAAGCGACTATTCTACTTTCTGCACAAGATCATAACAAAAGTAAATGATATACAAAGTTTGTCCTTTAACGAATGAACCAGCGCCTAACTTGTTCCTATCATGACGTCAGCGGTGATCCAGTTTAAGTAACACCTCTGGTGATCACCGATTTATCGATCTGAAGTATGCATCAGTTTACGGAATACAGTTTTTCGTAAATTCCGGAATATATTTTTCCGTAAACTCCGGACTTTTAATAGACTAGCAAACTGTACTCTTGTTGCATCTTATGTGAAAGTAATAAATATCAACAAAACAATCGATATCGATAATCAAACGATAGTTGCTAACACTCGTTTGCTTGTCACTATTTTTGAATATGAGAACCCTTTAGTCCTAACTTGAAAAATATTTTTGGTTAATAGCACCTCTTAGTTTTGCCACAGATTTAGATATAATCCAATCATTTTTGATTGTATAATATACATGTTTAGTCATACATTGTACATTCAAGCATTACAACTCCACAAACAGTGGTCTAACTGACCAAAAGTAGGCGGCTGAAGCTGGAGTAGTTTTTGTAATTAGGATTTGAACTACTCACCGACGCTTTTCAAACAAATGAAGCTGCACATCTGCATCAGCTTGGAGCTGAAGGATTGTTGCTTCGCACATCTGTTACATGAACTCTAGCTTAGACATATAGTTATAACCTCCAAAGTAAAGGTAAACAAAATGTTAACTTGTACACAAAATTTGAAAATTATAAACGTTGTTGAAGTCAAGTCAGAAGTAACTTATTTTTCACTAAAAATTATGAAGCAGTTTTCACTGCTTCATTTCATAAAAATCAATAAGTCGGTTAAACTATCTGCGAAAGGCTGCAGGCTACTAGTGTTGTTGTTGCTGACTGCAGTTGCTGCTACAGTTGTTGCTGACTGCAGTTGCTGCTACAGTTGTTGCTACAGTTACCGCTAGAGTTGTAATGTTCGAAGATTATGTCGATAGATAGCAGCCTCATCACTCACGTCAGCGGCACGGATTGCGCGTATTGTCACGTCATATTATTGCTCAATAAGAATAATGACACCATATCACTTAAAATGCTTCCATTTTAATAGATGTTAGATTTTAATCTAGCTACATAGAGCGGTTATGATAGTTCTGGTTTGATATCGAGTGTGGTAAGCTGCAATAAATTATGCAAAAATAGTTTTTTTCTATAAATGTTTGCCGTAACTAATATTTATAAGGCATAAAACGCTCTTACAAATGTAAATCTGCAAAAAGAATAAAAATTAACACTTTGCGCAATGCTGAAGCATTTACATTAATTATTTAATCTACATCGGATTACACTATTATCAATACAATAATCTTTATCTGGCAGCACCAAAATTTTGATTTGTTTATTTTCAATAAATTCTACACACTTCACTTTGGCCTAACCCACGTACATTAACGTTTTACGATCTTCAAAATTGATTTATTAAATTAACTTTAATCAAATATCAGTAAAAATATAATTGCAAACTTAGCTTCAAAGGTATTTGTTCATATAGTGAGGTTTTTTTAGATATTTTTTGTTAAATATAAAATAAATCTTCAATATTGATTATTATTCAGATGAGAACACTGACAACTGTATTTTTATGTAACATAGTACGCAGGACTAGTCAACTACATATCCTGATTGCTGTGGTATAGTTTTGTGTTCCAAAAAATGTGTTATTTGCTATGATGAATACAATCAGTTCACGCTATGAATGGGCAAATGAAAATAAAATGTCACATATCGTAACGATATATTCATGATTTTGTAAATTATGTATCGATGGTTAGATCAAGTAAAAACTATTGATATTTCCGTATGTTTATCCCTATTCGTGGTGAACTTCAAGCACTGTAAAAATGTGTGTTTATAAACATATTTTAAGTATAGATAATTTTCTCAAATATATTGATATTTTCATATATCGTAGTTTGCCCATCCCTAGTTCTAACTACTGCACAGCAACAATTTGAGGCTCACACTGCGACTCTACGTCACTACCAGTGAATAAATAAAACGAATTTTCACTGACAGAGACTAACAAAATTGAAGTGAAGTTATCACACTTCTGAATGAGCAGTTAAAGATCGTCTGAGCTTTTGTGACGCGACCCACTACATGTTTAATTTATGTAATGTATCAATTCAAATATTAATAACGACATTCTATGTGTGTGACTGTATTTTTTTTTGAGAAATTTGTTTTGTAAGGGGTACTCTTTAAACTCGGTTCATGCCTTATTGGAAATTGGAATCAGATATGTCATTTTAGCTCTTGAATATACTAGCGAATAAATGACATTTATTTACTAATAAACAATAAATAATTATATCGGAATCGTTAATTTTTTTAAACTAAATGTTAATAAGCCGCTAGAACTGTGTTCAAGAGTACCTAAACTGACATATCCCAGTCCAATTTCCAACTTTAATGCAGTCGAGATTCAAGAGTAACCCTACTGGACTTTGTTATTAGTGTAACCTCCAGTTGTAGCTTCGTAGGTCATCCGCAAAATTCTTTGTTTATAGTTTGCTGTCATATTGTATGGAGTAAGACATTTGCTCTGTCTTGCGCTCCGACAATAACTAAACTATTACTGTATTACAATAAATCCGAAAAAAAATTAAATGTGACAGTTTATTATGTGTATTGCGTGCATACGTATACTGGTATATGTAAGTGCGATGGTCATTTTAGCTTAGACGATCTATAACAATAAAAGTCATGTCATATTTTAGTTTCAAGCATTCCCAATACATACTTTCACTGAATGTACTATTTTCACACACAATTCGCAAGATAACAATACTAACTATTTTTAAGTGCTTGCAAACGCTAGATTATAAATCTTGTTCTCCTAAATGTTTGTGGTTTGTGTTGTTTGTGAAGTTTGTTTCTTTGTTATTGGAGTTCGAAGCGGTTTAGAATAAAATAAAAATAAAAAATAAAAGAATAAAAGATGGTCGCTTAAGGAGAGCTCTCTCTGACGTTGTGACGTTATATTTTTGTATTTTGAACTTGACTTTGTTGTCCGCAAGACGTTAATAAACGGTAGATTTTGCTGTCAGTTTTACAGCAGTCACCGAATATTACTGTAAAGTTTTGGCGCCATCGTGAATAAAGATGGTCGTAATTTTTTCATTATTGAATTTCATGTTTATATTGAGTGAAATTAGTTAATTTAGGTGGGAATTAAATTAATTTTGTTCAATAAAAAGCACAAGTGAAATAATCATGAAGAAATTAGTGTATCGTTTATTTCCTCGCTGCCGTTATATCTCACTAGATGAGCTTGAGTAACGAAGCTACCGCTTTACTCAAGACCCCGAACTGACATGACTTTGTATATAGTGCCTTATGACTGTATAAGAATTAACTATCCTGACAGTGGCTAAATAAGTCGTGAAAAACAATCGAAAGCCATATTTATATAAGAAGAATATTAGTGTATTTATTACAAGTACTATCTACATTCGAACATACAATTCTTTTCTGTTTGGGTTTTCCTAATTTTTTAATATACTATAGTGACATCCTTTGTAAAGTTTTTTTTGAATTTTAAATCGCTTCGAGCTTCATATTAGTTTACATGATTGTTAATCTATTAGTTCTTTAGGATTTAGTTCCTAATAAGTGTGAAGTTTATTTATATTTGTCAGATACGCAGTAAGTTTTTACGTATGTTATAAAAGTGAGCTACAATAAAACATTCTTAGAACTATTGTGATTGAAAAATTGTGTTTACTTAAGCCACTTTAGTTCTAAGCATGTTGAATTTAAGACCAGTCTAGTAATTAGGTGCGATTTGGTGACGTCACAAACTTAATGTTCACTGCCTCTAGATTTACCGTGCGTTTAGACAACACACTAAGGTTTTTTTCCAAGGAAAATATATCAAACAGTTATTGGTACAAAAATAATTTGTGATCATACGAAAATACCTACAAAATATTTTTTTTGCATTGAATAGACTACATTTTTTTCTGACTCATAATTACATATTTCGGCAAAAATCATAAATAAGAATGGAATTGACTCAAAGAAATATCTATAGAATTAAGTTAAGCTAAATTTATTCATCAAAAGCTGTGAAACTGTACTTAAACTATATCAGAGTATCTCAATGTATTGTCAATAAGGTCACTTAATGCAAAATAAATTAAAAATAATAAGTGTCATCTTTTATTTTAAAGCAGTTACCTTTTTTAAGTTATATTTAGAGAGAGACAACAGAGAAGCAGAGGCATAAACAGAAGAAGCTCTTCCGAGTTCTATCGGTAGGAGCAACTTTTTAATTAGTTGTACAATATTCATATGACATTTGGGAATTTTCTCAGTACTGAAAATATCAAAAATACTGAAAATAGCGAGGAATCTGAATTTTTTTATACACATACACATTTTAATTTGGGAAGTGTCTTCCGTCCAAATTGTTCAGTTTACAAAAAATGTTTTTTTTATGATGTTGGAAGGCTAACAAGCAGACGGATTTCCGGATTGGACATGTGACCGCTTGACGATAGGCTTTTCACCTATCACATTGTGGGACTTAGCGTCTTCGGCTAGTCGTGGGTGTCCTGGTTGTGCCTCTTCCTCTTCGGGGATATGAGCGTAAAGGTGTGTTTTTGAAGTTATTAAATTAATAAAACACGGATTAAAAATATAAGAAATCCGTTTATTACGTTCAACAAAACACACAATAATGGTAACAAGATATATAGATTTCCATTCCAGTAACTAGATGTGGTTGGACTTATATAAAACACTCGTTACATATACATGCCATGTACAAAGATATTAGGAACGTTTATTGAACATAAACATAGAACAGGTATTAAAATTACACTGGGAATTAAACTTATACCAAAAGTAGCTCCTGTATCGTACATATTTAGTGTAGTTAATTATGAAAAATACCCGAAAACTAGAAATTCACTTTCTCATTTACAAAGGCTATGAAGATTTTGGCTTACCTACTGTTCGGCCATTTTGTTTTTTTTTTTCAAAATTGCGTTCACTGATAATTCTTATAAAATAATATAATAGAATAAAAAATATTCTTAGAAAAAAAACTCGTTAAGTGTCACATTCCAAAGGTAAAAACAACTAAAGTTTTACTATTAAAGGTTAAAGTTTTACTTTACGGGGTTCAGACAGGTTAACTAAGTTACAACTTTGGGAGGTCATATCTTCGAAATGTTTCACTTTACGCGTTATTGTCTAAGAATATTTAATGTTTGTATTTGTGTTTGATGTTAGCTATCCATTTTTAAAAGAATTATTAGTGAACGTGATTTTGAAAAAAAAAACAAAATGGCGGACAGCAGGTAAACCAGGCTTCATACAAAAATCTTCAAGGCTCTTTGATAACAAAACTATAGAAACTTAAAATACATAACTTACGACACAACCAATATTTTTTTGGGTAAATGGTCCATTTTTTTAAACGCTGCAATTTCGAACGTTATATTACTTTTTGTAAATTTTTAACACTATAATATGTACACTGGCTTGGATTTTTATTTTATAATCTAGTTTGAGATCTTAAATTTTGATAACTACAAAGATTTTAGTGTGCACCAGGGCTTCGCAAAGTGGGTACTTCTACTGGGATACGTAAATAAATCAAGGCGTATGTATATAAATTTTATTACTTACATGATGCATTGATTTTTTTATTTAATAATTATACATCTCTACTTTCTTCGTTATTTTAACTGTTTTTTTTAGATTTAAAAGATCGTCATACTTCTATATAGCTAACATTTTAAAAAGAGATTCGACGTAGTCTTTAATATGGATATGTGTGATCTTAAGTTTGAGAAACCCTGGTCTACAAAATCTAAATTTTAATACGTACTCGTATTTTTTAATACCACTTCACTTACTAGATTTGGTCTAAAAATAATATGACATTTTACCAAATTGACTTCACAAGATCTGAATCGAGAAAATAATACTTAACATTTAACTCTAGTAAATGCATATAAAACTATTATTAAACGTTCGCTACAAAACTAATGAATACATTCAGGATACTCCAGTGGGATACTCACTTATAAATCACAATTATTGAATGTTCCCTACAAAACTAAAGAACACAGGATACTCCAGTGGAACACGAACTTAAAAAATAATGATTGCAATAATTTAAAATAACGGCTTTTCAAAGTTAAGATTGCTATTTTAGAGAATGAATGTTTAGTGGACATACAACAAAATGTGTTTGTTTCTAAGTCTACGAATTCACATTCAAGTTGGATTTATTCTGACATTGAAGCATACGAATACTCTAAGAGCTAGAGACGGATAAAAACCACTTTTTATTTTAGTGGTTCCCGTTGAAGGGTGATAATAAAATCGAAGCAGTCTCAGTTAGGACCTATGTGTAGCTCTACTGGCTCACTTATCCCGAATTTCGGCTTCCGTTTTTTATCATTATTGACACAAAATATAATAGAAAAAAAATACGAAATAAACTCTTAGTTGTCAATTTTCACTTTTAATCGTGACAATGATACGAGTGTTTAACGTTACGTAAAAAAAATCAAAAATGAACAAAAACATTTTGCTGCATGGTCTATGTCACTCGACAGAAAAAAAACTACACTAAGGCCTGTATTTTGTCTGCACAGACCTTTATAATCTTCAATTAAAAAAATAATAAACAATTATAATTATTTGACGTTAACAAAGGAAAACCTTGAGCAATGTTTACCTTATACACTGGACAAACAAAGGATTATTTAAAAAATCATCTAGAAGAAATTGACAAAAACAATGAGACAAAATTGAATTAATAATTCCTTTTTTTCAATAAAATCATACAGCTTACAAAAAGGCCATAAATATAGGTAATTACAGACTACAGTGCGACCAACTTATCCGTTCAGTAAACTCGCTTGTTAGCGTTTCTGATCGCGAATTTTATATTGAAAATCGCGTTAATTACAGAATGATAAAAAAAATATAGTTATGGGAATTTCATTTTCGATGCTCCCGCTTTAGAAACTGACAGAGGAATGACCAGGCGCAACATTTACATAAAAATATAAAAGTGTCAAGTTTGCTATGTTTTTTATTCACCTAAATCATATGACACTAGTTGCCTTAAATCTGAATGCCTTTAGACTTACTTCCAAATTGTACGGGTTATACCTTTAAACCACGTTCTTTAACAGACTCTGTTACCTGTCTATCAAGTGTCTTGTGTCACTTAAGCCAAACTTCATACAAAATTTGGGTTTGCTATGGAAGATCCGCATCTTATTACGTAGTATTTATATACTCTTTGCTGACAAAGGAATGGCGTTTATTAGCGGTTTAGTTCCAATTTTGACTACTGAATACATAAGTTGGTGGCACTATACAAATAATAATAAAAAACGTATTTTGTACTGTCAAGTTCAAGTAAGTACTCGTAAACTAATAATTGCTCTTAAAAGATTACGTCCCTCATCAGTGCAGATCTTCAAAACGTCTAAGGGCTTAGAAGTAATGATTAATAATTTTCTTTATTAAATCAGATAATCGATTTCTTTCTCTCACAGTAGGGTTATATTTTGGTATCGTATCTATTTGCCAAACTTGGCCAGCGTTTGCTTGCACTCCTGTATGGTGTTGTTGAGGCGGTCTACAGTGGCAGAGGTCTGGCGGGAGCGCAGCAGTCGCGCACAGCTGTTGACGGTGGTGAAGTACCCGCACACGTTGTGGAGGATCCTCACCGCCCGGTCGCCACCCACAAACAGGTACTTACCGGACGGGTCGAAGATCATGCAGCTGATTACACCTGGAACAACGAATATCTAATTAGAATGGACAATTACTTTAAATATAGGTAGTAGTTTTTTTTTAAGTTAGAGATCAACGAATAAACAAACAGTTCTGATGGTAAGAGACAACCGTAGCCTATAAACACCTTAGATGTTACAGGTGCGTCGCTGTCCTAAGGCCGAGATGAAAGGCCTATTGTATTATTCTACTACTCTACCCTCCAGACCGGAAGATGAACCTGTTATTATGGTAGCAGGAATAAGTAACCCACCTAAGCAGGTAGCTGAACAGCATCCTACCACCAGTGGTCTTGTTGGTCTTATATATTAACCAGTGCTCGCCTCTTACGAGCTGCTTGGCAGAGAGGCAATTGAACTACTCTACTCAGCGGCTTAGGACCAACACGGGGAGATAATAAAAGAAAGTGTACACTAGCTTGCCCATGGTGTTACATGCTCGCCATTGTTATGTTTTATGCTGAAGAGTAGAGTAGCCAGTAGACATGAGCACGTGGCCTGATATAGGTACCATCCATAAGGAGAGCACCAGCAACATTTATTAAGGTGTCTGTCTACAAATCAGAGCTGCGTTTCGAAGAGCCGCCGGTTTGCTTATTCGCTATCATTTGACATTTAAAATATCCTAAGTATTTGCCAACACACAAACTTTTCTGTTTGAACTGCCGCTCACTCAATAGCATTCTTATTAATAAACAGAGACTAAAGTATGTTTATGTTTATGTTTATGTTTATTTATTTGCCTTCAGTAGTGTACATATTAGATCTTACATTCTATACATAGTGCTTACTACTATACCAATTATTAGCATGCAAATATAATATAATTATTTTAAAAGACGTTAAATTAATCCACATTTTAAAATTAAAAAAATAATAATGAAAAAATAATGTTAATAACAAATAATTACATGTTATCAATTAATGTCAAAGAAATAATATTAGGCACATAATGTCAAAATAATAATTAATAATAGTCATGTCAATTCGGATAGTTTTAAATAAAATTCAATAATTCAAATTAAAAAAGAAAACATTATATATAACCACATAACTTTACTTGGATTTTGCTGCTAGAAAGTGTTTGTGTGTTAAACATAAACAGAGACTAAAGTACTCCAAGAATTACGTTAACATTGGGTCTTTAAAGCTTAAAGTACTTCAGTGTATACTTTACTGTACAGTACTTTACAATGTGACTCCTAAATAAATAATACTATAACACACATACATATACATTTTTACGCCAAGTCCCTTGCGGGGTAGGCAGAGCTATAAATACTTATAATGTCAAGTTACACCTTGGAGAACTATAGTCTGTGTCTAATATTACCGTAGGTGTCCTGCAATTAGAAAATCCGTCTACTTGTTGGTTTCAATAACAAAAAAGCAACCCATACTTTCAAACAAAAAAACTTTACTAGTACAATATTACGTATTAGAAATCACTACTGTCATCGTTGTGGTCTAGGAATCTAGGATAGCGAACTTTCCTGCATTAGGTCTCGGGTTCGATTCTCGGGTCGGGCAACAAAAAGAAAATTGGGTTTTTCCAATTTTTATAACAAAAAACGTTTCTCGGGATTGGATATATGTCCGATTAGCGATAAGCTTACCACCGATCACATTGTGGGATCAAGAATTTTCGGCTAGTCGTGGGTGCCCTAGATGTGTCTCTGCCTACCACTTCGGGGATATGGGCGTGAAGATACTTACTTAGTTACCAAATCCATGACTTACTAATCATGATCTACTAGCTCATTGCCAACAAGTTTCAAGTATCCTTTTATTTTTCCTGCTCATTATTTCGCTTTTTAAAAATTCACACGCATTTCATTATTATATTATTCGAAATAATTACAAAGTCAGTTTTATACGTTCCCACGCCATTTTTACTGTCTTCTTGGCAAATATTTACAAGGTTTGCGTTAAAATTCAATAATACCTATCTCTTTGTACGTCTGTTTGTTACGTAAATGATATTTCTTTTCAACATTTAGCATTTTGCACTGATCGCAGTAAAATTTTTGTAAGACAATTTTCGATTACATATGCGAAATAAGTAATGTATTGACCAGTGTTATTCAACCTTTTCTTGCATAAATTAAATTAAATGATTAATTGCTCCTGATCTTAATCCCTAAGTACAAGTCCTCCTCCTCAAGCTCCTGATACAAGAACCTTCATAGGGTCTATCTATATATACATAAGCCTTAGCCCGGTGAAGTTATGAAAACCTCGCGGTTAGCAACAAATTAGCCATTCAAAAAACAAAAAATATATAAATATACATAAATGAAATTTCCCATTTCGCGTGGTCGTCGAATCACGCTTGAACGGGTGGACTAATTTTGATAATTCTTTTTCCGTTGTGATATTTTCCGGAGCAGGTTTTCATGAAAAGGAAAACTTGGATAATTTGCAGGGGAAGTGGAAAAAAACAATTCTTTAATACATACAAGTAGCTGTTCAAGTTAAGCGATACGAAGTTGGTCTGGACGGCTAGTGTGAAATAAGTTTATTCTTATCCTTATTCCTTAGATTTTTTGATCATTCACAATTCAAAATAGTTCAGGGTGAAGCAACCAGGGGGCTGATTATGTATCTCAGTTGTCAACTAAAACGGAAAAGTGTACATCAAATAGCTGTCAAATGACGTGTTTTATATTTGCTATCTCCAGTGACAAACAGAAATACAATAGAGAAAGCAAACACAAATGACGTCATTTGATGTACGCTTTTGCAGTTTGAGATGGCAACTGAGATACATAATCTGCACCTAGATGAGCCAATCTCATAAGCCCAGCGTAACGGTCCTCATGCAGCCCACAGGTTGAGAATAGCTGGTCTATGTGCTCATGAATCCAGGTCTATGACCTTTAACATTTTACATACAATCTCTCACAGCACATGTATTGTCAGAGACAACCGTTTTCTATAAATATCACAGATGTTCCACTCGTTGTTAGTTATTATTCAGATTTACAGCTCTTTACTGCACTTGGGATGCTTCGAGTCCCGGACGTCTCCCTATTCCTATTCTCCTAATAAGGTATTTTCTTTTCATTCTTTAAGTTTTGGCCTTCACGTTAGTATTTTGCCATTCGTCAAGTAGAAATTTGCATCAAATTTTATATTAATTTTAATCAATTATAATTAGTTATTAGTCATAAGTCGTCAGTAAGTCATGTCAGGCTCTTGAGTAAAGCGGCGGCCATATTACACAAGCTCATGTAAGGAGAATTGGCGGCGACAAGGAAATACATGATACGCTAATTTCTTCATGATCATATTTCATTTGTGCACTTTCATTGAACAAAACCGTACAAAATGCCACCAAAGTTGACTAGTTTCACTCAATATCAACACGAAATTCAATAATTATGAAAAAAAATTCGACCATCTTTTCTCTCGATAGCGCCAAAACTTCTAATAAGGCCTTATCTACATAGGAGACACGGCACAACATAGGGAGTATTCTTCTTCTTCTTTTATAAATATGGCTTTCGATCGTTTTTCACGACTAAAGTAGTCAATGTTTATTAGATAATTCTTATACAGTCATAAGTCACTATATACAAAGTCATGTCAGGTCAGGGTCTTGAGTAAAGCGGTGACTTTGTTACTCAAGCTCATCTAGGAGATTTGACGGCAGCGAGGAAATAGACGATATACTAATTTCTTCATGATTATTTCATTTGTGCACTTTCACATTTAAAATTGATCTAATTTTCACCTAAATTAACCAATTTCACTCATGAACAACACACAACACACACAAAATTTCTAACACGAAATTCAATAATATTGAAAAAATTTACAACCACCTTCATTCACGATTGCGTCGAAACTCATAGGGAGTATTGTCCTAGTTTACTTTATTTAAAGCTTAATGACGCTAGACACCGAAAACTTTTCAGTTGACAGACACAGATGACGCTGGTGTTTCGTTACCCATTTCTGTGGGTTTTTACAGATTTTTTGACCGACTTACTCCTCTATGGTGTATAGTGAGATTTAAAATTACGCGTATCTATATCAAAAAACCCTTATATTCAAAAACGGGTGTAGTTTTACATGTTGTTTTTCACTGGTATAAAATTACAAAGGGGTTTTTTTTGTGTGAAAATTTTATTGTTGAACGTTAACATGTTTTATTAATTTATGTTAACGAACATTAATTTACAAGGTGTTTTAACTACTAACGAGTAAATGTTCACGATATCACCGATATGCAATGCCCTCCCACTTGGGATAGTTTTTTATTTTTGACGCAACACTTTTGTCCTTTCGAGACTTACGTGATTAATGGAGGATCCCTGATGAGTTAAAAGATATTTAAAAGTGTTAATCATCTTGTTAATTTTGAACTGAATTTTATTTATGTATTGAAAGTTAATAAAGTAAAATTTATGTCCTGCCCAGGATTGGACATGTGCCCGCTTGGTAATAGGATAACTTAGTGTCTTTGGCTAGCCGTGGATGTCGTGGAGGCTCTGCCTACCTCTTGGGGGATATGGTTGTGAAGATACTTTTAACGAATGTATGTAAACAGCAGAATAACCGTACAAGTATGTTTGTCTTTCCATACCACAATAAAGACGAATTTGACTACAATGATTTCAGTTATTTAATGTTAATTATTACAAGAAATCATACTAGCCTAGTTCCACGTCTCCAGTATTTTTAAGAATCCGTTTAACAACCATTTCTCAAAAATGAAGTTTCACCAAGCGGCGAGGACAGAAAATACACAATGTGTGTGCATATATAACGCGATAGATTGAGACGAACCCTATTAATAAATAATATTATAAATGCGAAAGAATATGAGTATGTATGCATGGATGTTTGTACTCTTTCAAGCTCGAATGGCTGTACGGTTTTGTCTGAAAATTGGAACAAAGATAGATTGTGACCTGGATTAAGATATGGGCTACTTTTAATCCCCATCGCACGATAGGTACCTGTGAAACGAGGACCAAGCCGCAGGCAACAGCTAGTTCATGATAATTTACTGACACACGACAGACCCCTTTTACGTCCAACTAAGACTAACACGGATTCTGTTACACGTAGTTCCTTACGGGTTTATAAGTAGTTTATAAGCAGCGAATATGTTACAAAATTTCAATTTAATTATACCATGTTAATAGTGTATGCTATTAATTAACATATAAAGAAGGTTATGAGTGTAATTGTTCTGGTGGGTCACGATCTTGCACCAGGAACTGTGTCCTGGATAGGGTGACCACGTGTCTTTCATTTCACGGTACAAGTAAATTGATCGTGTTCCTAAATTTTAAAAGTAAAACGACCCACCTAGTCTCATGGGATCTATACTAACAGAAAAGTCCTTGGTATGGAATATGGATGGCGAAATACAAAACCTAAAAAACCTTTTCTTTATCGTAACTCCCCCCCTTTCAGGGGCTAGATGACACAAAGTCCGTGTTGTGAGTCGGTCTGCAACATACATAAAAATACTAAATTAACAGTAGTTAACAATGGGGTCGTCACATCCCAACGCTATCAAACACACCAATATTTTTTTTCAAATTTTGTAAGTTCGCTATATTTTTATTAAAACTAACCTATAATCTGGCATCAAACCTGAGCCTCAGGTTAGCGTTTGCACTAGAAATTAGTGACCTAAAAATATTAAATAACCAGAGGTTAACGACTGCAGTGCAAAAAAATAAAATATTTTATTTTGTCAAAAGTGGTAATGATATAACCAAGAGCTATATGTTCATGTAAACGTAAACATACAACACGAGACACTGCCACCCTGCAGCAAACGTATAATATTGTTTTCCGAACAACCCAAGCTAACATTAGCGTGTGTTTTTCTGAATTTTATTATGTAAGAAATTAGACAGTAGTAAGTTAGTAAGTATTTAATTTAAATCATAAGTTTACTTTTGTCTATACTATTACGCTACACGCTGGTTGTCGTTAAACAGGTATCATCATACTTAAAAGGATGCCTCAAAAAATTTTTTTTGTCACAATGTTATACTACAAATAAAGATATTTTTCGTTTTCATTTTCATATGAACGTATACCATTGCCATTGAAAATATCAATCACAGTCTAGCTTAATAAGAATTCTTTCAAGTGCTCACTTTAAAGTAAAGAAAGTGGTTTGAATGTAATCTGATCAAATATTGTTTGTAATGATAATGAATCTTGAAATAAATATGAAGAGTTAACTTATATAAAAACCGCCTCTTTGGTCGAGTGGCTAGCGTACACGCCTAACTACGCCGGCCAACCGCGAGGCTCGGGTTCGATTCCCGACGGGGCAGGCATTTGTGTGATGAACATTTAGATGTCTGTATTTCCGGGTCTGGGTGTTTATTAAATTTATTCTTGTATCTATTTAAGTATTTCTATGTATTATAATCATTGACTAACACCCATAACACAAGCATATAATTTCCTTACTTTGGGGTTAGATTCAATTTGTATAACTTGTCCAGAGATATTTATTTATTATTTATTATAGAAAATAAACATATTTGCACACTACAATGTAAAAAATATGTTCGTGAAAAAGTAAACAAAAAATGTCCCTAAAATAATTGTAGCGTGGATAGCCTACTCGCGGTATACAATTACATCGCAACTAGCATCAATGTCGACTGTAAATGAATTATACAATCGAATCCGTAATCTTGCGGAACTAACATTGACGATACTTACAAATTATTTAACAAAAAACACTCAAATCGATTTCCACCGATAAGATATTTAGAACATTTCCCTAAAAATAGAGTAGATTAGATTTTGATTTAATAACATTTATCTAGAAAAATATATGTTATCATACGTTAACTCTGGGAAAAATACATCCTTTTAAATTATGGATATTATTACTATACAATCGCCTCTGTGGTCTAGCGGTTCAGGTGTTGGACTTGACTGCTTGAGGTTCCGGGTTCGAATCCCGGGTTGGGCAACAAAAAGAACAGTTGGTTTTTCCAATTTTCTAATAAAAAACACGTTGCTCGGGATTAGATAAGTGCCCGGTTGGGGAAAGGCTTGCCACCTATCTCATTGTGGGACTTAGCGTCTTCGGCTAGTCGTGGGTGCCCTGGTTGTACCTCTGCCTACATCTTCGGGGATATGGGCGTGAAGATACTTTTTTTTACTATAAAATACAGTTTAAAAAATTATCAAACACACGAACACAAGAATTATACTATATAAAGATAGTACACAAAAGGCGGTCTTATCATCAAGCAAAGCGATCTCTACCAGACAACCTCTATTAGTTTTGCTAGTGCTTGTTTTTGTTATATACCTATGGTAAGTTAGTCAATTTGGCTGATCAATTTTGGTTGGCAACGGACCATTACCACCTTTGGTGTCTCTAGGCGGCGTGAATTTCTTAGCAACAGGAAATCCGTCTGCTTGTTTGCCTTCCAATATCATTAAAAAAAATTGTGCTCGGGATATGTAGTTCGGTGTTACCAGTTGAAGAACACGTGTTTCTTTTTCAGAGCACTACAAAAAACGGCCAAGCATGAGAAAATATGCGTCGGGTATTGCATGCGGGCTTGGCGGGACGTCCATAATTTTTTACGTTACTTAATAGATATTAACGTAACGGCGGATATTATCAAATCGATTACGTTACGTAACATCTTTACAGTTTATCAAACGACTACAGGGCTTGGATAATTAATACTAATATTATAGAAAGCGTAATTGTTTGTTCTAGTGGTCGCCCATTGGTCGAAATTCGACCATAACAAATTTTAATATCTTGTTGATAAGAATGGCATCTTCATTTCTCAAGACCAACTACTTTGTTTCCAAACTATTTAATGCGCTATCTGTGATATTTTATCGTTGTCATCAATATATTTGTTTGTGTGTTTCAAATGCATGGTGGTGTGGGTAATGTTTCATTTATTGATTTAATGTAGTTTATAAGTATTATTATTGAAAAATATTAGCGTTCTGCACTTATCCTACACATAAACTGTAAGTTGCCAAATTTTATGCTCCTGCGTCCGCGCAATAGGGGTCCAAAGTTTTGGCATCACGTATTAATATAAAGATTTCCTTTGCGTAGCAACAAGGTATAAAGTGAAAAAGATACCTGCACTTCCGTATCCCAGAAGACGTAATCAAAGTCAAAGGCACAACCTTTGCACCTACGACTAGCCGTAGATACTAAGTCCTACAATGTGATAGGTAGTAAGTCTATCTCCAACCGGCACATATCCAAATCCCGGGCAAATTTGTCTTTATTATAATGAACAAATATCTTTTTATTGCCCTCTCGAATTCTAACCCAACACCGGACCGCTAGACGATGATAAGGCAATGTTGTGTTTGGATATAGTTAGCCTGGAGATTAACATAAGGCCAATGTTAATAACTTTTCTACAGATAAAAATATTCCTTCTAGATATTTGTTGCTAAGATAATCAATTAGTGAAAAATAACAGCAGCTACCTGGCAACTGATGTAAAATACCACGATCTCTAATCTTAGATAGCTTATTATTATTGGCCGATAGTCTATTGTTTATTCTGGTATCAAAATGGTTTTATCCTGGTCTCTAAACTGCTTCATATTGGTCCCCAAAGAGTTCTATCTCGGTTTCTACATGTTTTTATCCTGCTATCTAAACGGTTTTATCCTAGCATCTAATCGGTTTTATCCAGACATCTAAACGGTTTGATCCTAGTATCTAATCGGTTTTACCTAGATATCTAAACAGTTTTATCCTGGTATCAAAACGGTTTTATCCTAGTATTCAAACGGTTTTATCCTGGTATCCAAACCCGTCTCCGCGGGTTCAATAACTATAATTAAGGTGTACCCGCGGGGAAATTTAAGTACAGTATATACAATAAGAGTGCACAAACAGTGAATGAAAGCATGAACAAATTTTGATTATAGGCATTTCAGCGTTGTCCCGTTCACAACTGGAGATACAGCTCTCTGAATTCACAGAATGCTTAGGTCGTCAACCATGTCGATGGTCCACCTGGTTATTGAAAGATCAACAGAGTCCAATTCACGGAAGCCATTTCAAAACTTTTTTGCACGGCTGTCAGATATCCATCTCTAGTTACAAAGCCAATATAATTTGTTTAGTAACTGTTACAATATATTATATTAATTACTAGCTGCGCCCCGCGGTTTCACCCGCGTAAGTCCCAATCCCGCGGGAACTCCGGGATAAAAAGTAGCCTACATGTTATTCTGGGTCTTCAGCTACCTACATACCAAATTTCATCGTAATCGGCTTTGTAGTTTTTGCGTGAAAGAGTAATAAACATCCATACATCCATACATCCATACATACAAACTTTCGCATTTATAATATTAATAGGATTATATTCTTTCAAATAAGTGCATAATTTCCAAGTTACAACAAAAAAATATAACATTGAATTATAATTAATGTATTCAGTTTTAATGATATATTCAAATTAAAACTATCGTTAAAAATACGAAAAAGATTCATGAAAACATAAATGATTTTGATTTATATTTTTTAAATATTTACACAGCTCAATGAGGTCTAATATGTTGTATTTTGTAACATCTTTTAAACAAATATACGAGTATTCAGCAAATAGAAGATTTTTTGACCGCTTCTATGGCCAAGGGGTTCCAACGAAAAGGTGCGAGGGTCGGGTTCGATTCCCGAATGGAACAGGCACTTGTGTAATGAACACTGATGTCTGAGGCCTAACGTAAGTCTACTAGCTATTGGCTTAAGGCCCCATACTTAGTTAGCCACAAGAGCCAATCATCGCACTCCCCCGTTCCATGATTACTATGAAATATTGCGCTCTAAAGTAAACGTCTTAAGCGAAAAATCACTATTTTTGACACTTTAAAAGTAATTTGAAAAAAGTATAAAAACTGAAACACTTATCATTTAGGTATAATACTATACTGTTCATGTTAAATCTGGTGTAGATATTTTCATAATTGAAGTAGACAGTTGGGTTTTGCTTTCAAAAAAGGGTTAACTTTTTGATTTTTTTCTATCGAGCAAAGTGAAATGAATCGTGTTTTGGAAACACTAGTCTAGTAAAGCATATTCATGTTAATCTTGTGTATTTTTGTCACCAAGATCCATGATTGCTTTGTATGAAAAAAACATGATACTGCTGACGTATTTTAGCATACATGGACCCTTAAGACCGCAACCAGCACCAAACACGGTCGTTATGGCGGGCTGTGGGGGGATTAGGTAACCCGGATATGATGTTCCATAGCTATTGGTAATTATTGATTAAACTCTATGGTCCAACATCGGACTTGACTTCTTGAGGTTTCGTGTTCGATCCCCTGGTAGGGTACCAAAAAAAATACAAAATATATATTTTCAATTTTCCGAGAAAAACAACGTTTCCCGGGATTACCGGAACCAAGGTGCCTGGTGGTGATAGGCTTGCTACCTATCACGTTGTAAGACTTAGTGTCTTCGGCTAGTCGATGGTGCCTTGGTTGCACCTCTGCCTACCAATTCGGGGATATGGGCGTGAAGATACCGTTTAACCAATCTATTCTTAGGAGCTGCCAGACAAGGAGACAGATCGTCTTTTGATAGGTAGATACACCCAATCATGCTACCAATACAGGGTGTATAGTGTATCTATACAAGGGGAGAAGGGATGACATACCAGTCGAATGTGACATGCTGACGCAAAATATTGCACCCAGCACGCTTTACCTAATTATTACTGTACTTATTTATTATGTTATTTTATGATATTAGAAGGCAAATCTGTCTGGTTTCCTCCACATACATCTTTTTTTTATGAAAATGGAAGGCAAACAAGGAGATGGATTTCCTAATGGTAAGAAATTCACGCCGCCTAGAGACACCAAAGGTGGTAATGGTGCGTTGCCAACCTGAGGCCAGGGTGTTAGGCCTCGAGCAAAAGTAAGTTAACCGGCTACCTTACCCTTCAAACCGGAAGACGTCATGCCGTTATTGCGGCAGAAATAGGTAAGGCGGTGGTACCAATCCGGGCGAGTCGCTGCGAAACTCTACCACCTAGTCAGATGTCACGGTGTTAGCGACGATAAGTCTATGCTCGCCTTTTACGAGCTGCCTGGCAGGAAGGCAGATGGTCTTATCTGCAAAGGAACCCGGACCAACACGGGATTACTTTGTACATAGGGCCAGTGGGTGTATGAACGTGTGTGTGTTTGTGTTACAACGTACCTGTGAAAATATTTTCGACGGTGTCGTACAGCTGGCCGGTGTAGGTGTCGTAGAACTCTACACTGCCGTCGGCGGACACGGCCAGCACCTCCGCGTTGGGCGACAATGCTATACGCGGCGGGTTTGCCGTCTGCGTGTAGGTGCCCGTTTCCAGCACGTGGGGAGATTCACCGCGAACGTAGTCAACTGAAAATAAATACACAATTCATATAGTGATTAGTTTACGTACCTCTGTAGTACTACTGAATACAATACAATAACTCTTTATTGCGCACCAAATACAGTGAAGTAAAAGAATCTTCACGCCCATATCCCCGAAGAGGTAGGCAGAGACACACCCACGACTAGCCGAAGACACTAAGTCCCATAAAGTGATAGGTGGCAAGCCTATCGCCAACCGGGCACATTTCCAATCCCGACCAACATTTTTTTTTATTAGAAAATTGGAAAAATCCAATTTTCTTTTTGTTGGCCGACCCGGGATTCGAACCCGAGACCTCATGCAGTCAAGTCCAACACCCGGACCCAGAATAGACCATCTGCCTTTCTTGCCAGGCAGCTCGTAAAAGGCGAGAATAGGCTTATCATCATTAACACCGTGACATCTGACTAGGTGGTATAGTTTCGCAGCGACTCACCTGGATTGGTACCACCGCCTTACCTATTCCTGCCGCCATAACGTCATGACGTGTTCCGGTTCGGAGGGTTAGGTAGCCGGTAAACTTACTTTTGCTCGAGGCCTAACATCCTGACCTCAAGTTTGGCAACGCACCATTACCATCTTTGGTGTCTCTAGACAGCGTGAATTTCTTACCATCAGGAAATCCGTCTGCTTGTTTGTCTTCCTATAACATAAATAAAATAAATATTTTTTCATTTTTTCATTTCATTTTTCAAAAAGCTAGACTCGCTTTGCATAATTCTGTGCTTATCCCAACGTTATTGTATGGAAGTGAGAGTTGGGTATGTCAGAAAGATCATGAAAGTACGATAAATGCGGTCGAAATGAGAGCACTACGGAAAATCTGTGGTGTAACGCT
>NJDD01008111.1:0-43334 GCA_002245505.1 Calephelis nemesis | reverse complement strand
ATATCGATAAAATAAAATATCGTTGACCCTTCACTTAGTAGGTGAGTTTCGCAGCGGGACTCACTTCGCTTCGGCTGTGTCGAGCGGATGTTTACTGAATGCTAAAGCAAAAATTCGAACGTTCGAAAGTGAAGTGAGTCGTATCACTCAGGTGAGATGCGAGTTCGAGCGTGTTTTTTCCAGAATAGCATAACTGGTTTCGCTTACTGCAACAGGGAAAACTGCCTCTAAAACTACTTCCTGCAAGAGACAAGGTAGCGTATACCTTAACCAAAGTGTAACCTATGGAAAATCCGATAAGGAAAGTGAATAATAAGTTGGAAAATGTTAATTGCTCTTTTATGGTTTACAGATAAACAGATTACATAAATATGCGATCAGTCATTACACAAATATGACTGGTTTAATGTTTCGGAAGCTTACCGATTTTACTAAACGTCTAACGTAGACACAATCTAGAACGCCTCGTTGGTCGAGTGGCTAGGGTACACGCCTAACTACATCGAACAACCGCGAGGCTCGGGTTCGATTCCCAACGGGGGTAGACATTTGTGTGATGAACATTTAGATGTCTACATTTCCGGGTCAGGGTGTTTATTAAATTTATTCTGGTAACTGTTTAAGTATTTTCTATGTATTAGTACATACTACTTACACCCATAACACTAGCAAATAATTTGCTTACTTTGGGGTTAGATTCAATTTGTGTAACTTGTCCAGGGATATTTAAGTATTATTATATTATTATAATCTATAACAGTGGTACTCAATTTTTTTTCATTGAAGTCACAAACATATGGTGATCATAGACATAGTGGTAATTATAGTGTAAATAAATAAAAAAGATGTATGTAATGATTACACAGGTATTCACGTGCACGTTACTATTAATGATACCATTATTGCGTTGGGAAATCATTATCTCAACAACTGGTGATTCTTATCCTACTAATATTATAAATGCGAAAGTTTGTAAGATGTGTGTATGTTTGTTCTTCTTTCACAGATATGCTACTTTCAATCTCGGTCGCACCAGTGAAAACGGGAACGAAGCCGCAGGTAACAGCTAGTGTATTATAGTATATGTATTGAAGGATATGCGAATATATACGTGTGTTCGTTTATATATGTATAATGTATATACATACATATTATTATTTATACGTTTAATTTTTGGCATATATAATATTTAAGCAAGGTTTATGTATTTATTTAAACCTCCAATGTTTCTATAATTTTCATTCATTATTTCTATGGTTCAAATAATAATTTTCATTCAATTCTGAAACTCATTTGTCATGCAATATTTTTATTATTACTGCAAAACTACAATATTACTCGTATTTCAGTACCTATCATCTTTAAGCACATGGCTCTCATGATAGTATGAGATAACCATGATCTATAGACAATACAATACAATAACTCTTTATTGTGCATCAAATGCAAAGAAATTACAAATACATTAAAATAACTTAAAGTAAGAAGATACACAAAGGCGGCTTTATCGCCAAGGCAGTGAGATCTCTTCCAGGCAGCCATAAAGTTGCTATTACTAAGATTTAACCACTCACTAGTTTAAGTTTTAGCCCTGATGATGCTGTATAAGCGAAATCGGTAGGCAATGTACAAAATAATAAATTACAAGCGATACGTAACATTACAATTCGTTATTAAAAATTATGAATATTTGGAAGTTTTAGCAAGCGCCGACGATAGAAAATATCAAATATGGTATTTTTTAGGTATAAATTTTGTAAATTGACCGACGTAAACAGAAAAAAACAGAAGAAACAAAATGATTAACGGCTTACGAAATACAAATATAGTCGATATAGGTGGATATATGTATGTATGACGAATACCCCAACTGTGCGACCACAAAAGTAGAAAGATTTAGTATTCGGGGCATATCATTCTACTCCACTATTGGTGTTAGTGGATATACTTCGCAATACTTATCAATAAAAATTAATATGTTTAAAATGTCAATGCCACCGCAATCTGTATTCAATCTGTTTTATATAAAAAATATATAAAAAACTATATTCCTGTTGTTTTGCAAAAAAATATTTCATTTTACGATATAAACTACACCTTTTGTAACCAACAAAGTTTTAGTTTCCGGTACGAACACCAAAGATGTAAGTAATGCGTTGCGATCTGAATAGAATATAATAGAAAATATTTTCATTCACATTCACCTTACAAGAGGCACTTGTGACGAGTCTATATAATACTTAAAACTACCACTGGATCGGGACGCGGACACACTAAAAAGATCTGGCAAGAAACTCAGCGGGCTTGTCTTTTTTCCGAATTCTCTACTTATTTATTTATTAGTATTACATCACACATTATTACTAATAAGAGATTGGTAGGAGGTGCAGTTAATCCCAAACACTCTTATCTGACAGATATTCAGCAATGGTATATGGTGTATGGTATGGTATGATATCCTTTTTTATACTATTTCACTTTAGCACATTTTTTAAATTAATCTAATGACAGGTCTCTCATACAATCGGGAAGTTTATTGTAAAAGCGTATACATTGGCCCAAGATCAACCACGTGAGCCAATGAGACCACTTGTGCCAGTCTATGTAGCTTTCCTTCCTCTCGCATACAACAATAATGAGCACTGACAGTATGGCGACAGAAGTAGGTAAATAATCGATGACTTTTGTGGCACATACTTTGAAATAATATTTACTTGTATTGCGACTTATGCATACGAATTTAAATAAATTAAAAGTTTGTCTAACTACAATAAACCGACTTCAATTTCCATATTATATTGCCTACGTATAAAAAGTATAAAAAACTTGAGTGCTTTCAGCGACGTCCCTGGGCTTCCATCATCAGATTCTCATTTAAAGTAGAGTTCGCCACATTCGTTCGGAATTCCGTTTCGAATAATCGAAACGCAATTTCAACCGTAACAAGTGTCGTCACAAATTCTGTACGAAAAATTACCGAAGCACGTAGGTCGATAGATTTCGATTTGCTTTTATAATGATTGCGAACATAAAAATCAAACCGATTTTGAACGCAACAATTTTGGATTTGATGTGGTAGAAAAAACGTTTCGATTTTTCGAAACCGAATTCCGAAAGTTTTGATTTGCTTACAAAATTATTGCGAACATAAAAATCGAAACCGAATTTCGAACGCAACAAATTTCGATTTGGTATGGTAGAAATTACGTTTCGATTTTTTTAAGCCAAATTCCGTAACGGGAATCCGAAGTATGTATGTAGCGTATCTTAGCTATGAATAAATAAATATAATAAATAAATATCCCTGGACAAGGTCAACGATATTATACTAATACATAGAAATACTGAAATATATACCAGAATAAATTTAATAAACACCCAGACCCGGAAATGCAGACACCTAATGTTCATCACACAAATGTTTGCCCCCGTCGGGAATCGAGCGATGTAGTTGGTCGATGTAGTTAGGCGTGTACGCTAGCAACTCGACCAACGAGGCAACGAAAGAGTGTAGGTTACGATTTGCTTACAAAATTATTGCCAACATAAAAATCGAAACCGAATTTCGAACGCAACAAATTTGAATTTAGTATGGTAGAAATTATGTTTCGATTTTCGAAACCGAATTCCGTAACGGGAATCCGAAGGATGTCGCGTACCTTAGCTATGAATGAGTGTAGGTCGCGGGGCTATACGTCACTCGCCAAACGGACAACAACATACGTCACGACAAATTTTCCTGTTTAGTTGGAAAACGTGTTCATTAAATATGTATCACAGTTTATCCGCTTCGTGAGAATCCCTTAGAATAACATTAATCGATTAACAATAACAATCTTTAAACGGATCCATTAAAGGATATGAATTCCGTAAAATGGTAGAGATCGTGCGAACTTTTAATTTTTATCTGTGTAAAGTTCATTTGCAAACAAGTTTTTTTTTAATTTTGTTTTTATTTGTTACGCGATTACTCTGCCAACGAAGAACCGACTTCGATGGGTTTTTTTAGTAAGCCAGGTTATGAACCCGAATTTATCCCACATTAACTTTATCATGATCCGATTAGTCCGACCTCCCACCCGGCGGACTGATGATATGGTCAAATTCGCGGAGAGTCGCTGGATACAAGCGGCTGGTGATCGTGACTTGTGGCGCTCTTTTGGGGAGGTCTATGTCCAGCAGTGGACGTCCTCCGGCTGATGACGATGATGATGATGATCTGATCAGCGGTATTTGAGTCATATTAATAATACATAATTTTTATTGATAATGACGTCATCAACATGTATGAAAATGTATCCATCTTTATATACATAATTCTTCTGTGAGTGTGTATGTCACTGAACTCCTAGACGACTGGACCGATGTCGATAAAACTTTTTGTATGTGTTCTAGGGAATTCGAGAATGGTTTAGATTTACAATTTGGTCCACTGAAAAATGTTTTTTTTTAATTATTTTTTTAATAATAAGTAGTTGTTGATTTTAGAATGTTTCACATCGGATCCGACAGACTGCGCTACTGTCTAAGCATTAATGTCAAGCGATACGAAGTTTGCTGGGTCAGCTAGGTATTATATAAAATTCAAAAATACTAGTGAGATGTTGATAAAATTTATGTGAGACCATCTCGGAAGCATTAGCTATAATAAAAAAAATTGCGACGTGTGTCCTAATGAAATAATAGGAGTCGACAAGCAAATTGCTGCGTTTAAATGATTTTGGCGCCACTTTATGTCGTGTCGCTGTGTAAACAGCTCTTGTTTTTTAGTCCGTCTTGAGTTTTCAAGCGTCTTGAGAAAATCGGTGACCTCGCTACTCAAGCTCATTTAGTGAGATATGGCGGCAGCGAGGAAATACGAGATACACTAATTTCTTCATAATTATTTCACTAGTGCACTTTAATTGAACAAAATTGAACTAATTACTACCTAAATAACCAATTTTACTCATAAATAACACGATCATCTTCTTTCATAATGGCGCCAAAACTGCCTTTTAATTACATTTAACAATACTAGTTACCAACGTAACTGGCGGTATGCCTATGAAAAAGAATACAGGTAAAAACAGTATAATAATTATATATGTATAATAAATATATATAAAATATACACTAGATTTCAGTACCAGTAGAAATCAAATATCGAACATTAAAAATTATACCAATCACGAAAAATATCTAATATATAAAATCCTCGTGTCATAATGTTCGTTCCCATACTCCTTTTAAACGGCTTGACTGATTTTCATGAAATTTTGTGAGCATATTGAGTAGGTCTGAGAATCGGCAAACATCTATTTTTCATAACCCTAAGTGATGAGGGTGAAACTTTTTCATACCCCTTAGTGATAAGGGTGACTCACACCAATTTTTTCATAGCAGAACAACGTTTGCCGGGTCAACTAGTGCTAATACAAAAATATCGTGGTACCTAAGAATAAGAGTTGGAATATTTGGTGTCCCCTTGTCGAATGTCTAACGATATACAGTCATAAGACTTCGATTTAACACTTTATCTCTTTGTCGATGTTTTTGTTTTTTGGAATTTCATTACTACAATAATTATAACTTCCTTCATCACCTCTTTTTGTCTAGCTGCTCAGGTGTTGGACTTGATTTCATGAAGATCAAGATCCCCGTGTCGGGCAGCAAAAAGAAAATATTATGGTTTTTCCAACTTTATAATAAAAAAAATAGATTTACTATATACTAGATTACGATAGACTTGCCACATATCACACTGTGGGACTTAGTGTGTTCGGCTGATCGTGGGTGCCCTTATTGTGCCTCTGACTACGACCTCAGGTATGTGAGCGTGACGATACTCATAACTTCTCATTGTTTATAATTTATTACATTACGACACTAAAAGCAGGGAGAAACCACCAGAACAGCTTAAGTATCAATTATTAATTCTTGTAACAACTAATTTTGTATAAAAAATAATACAACCGAATGGTATTTTATTAATTATTTAAAAAACATCACGCACATAATCTCTATGGGAGTAAGCAGAGGTGCAAATTAATTATACAGATAAAAACAAGTATTCAAGCAAGTCATCTATTAAAATCATTACAAAAGCTATATATGGACTAGAATCGAACATGCGACCTTCGCTCTGTGTGCGGTAGGCGTTGGTACTTAAATTTAACTCGTGAGGTCATCCAAATATGTATGTATTGTTACCCTTATGAATATAATATCTTACTAAATGCTACTGGGGACTAGGTGATTTTCGATTGTATCTTATTTAATAATAATAATCTTTATTGAATTTTAAATTTCACATAAGTAAATAAGGTACATGAAATGTATGTCAATTGCATTGTCGATTTCAGCTTAAGCCTCAATATTACGTCACTGACGAGGTTCCCACTTTTTTACCGCTCAAAATCGATTTTTGTCATAAGCAGATTAAATAATTATTACATATTTTAAAACTACTACAATAGGTAATAATTATAATTACTAGTGGTCGCCCATTGGTCGAAATTCGACCATAATAAAGTAAGGCGGTGGTACCAATCCGGGTAAGCTGCTGCGAAACTCTATCAGCTAGTAGGATGTCACGGTGTTAGTGACGGTAAGCCTATGCTCGCCTTTTACGAGCTGCCTGGCGCAGGAAGGCAGATGGTCTATTCTACAAAGGAGCCCGGACCAACACGGGGCAAATTATATACACATATACAGATTTAATTGGCAAAATGTAATATAGTAAACATATTTATTTAATATTTCCCGGAAATATATTGCCTACAATTTAAACACAGTATAACTAGGGTAATATAATATACAGTGGTCTAACTGGACACTGATTTTGAATTAAATACCTACAGCCGAGTGATGCGTCAACACACGATAGGGCTACCGCCCTTCAATGTTATAACTACATCTGCCTATTTGAATTTTGTGATCGTAAATATCGTATTTTTTGAAAACATATGATTTCAAGAATAGTAAATGTTCCATACAAATGCATCTAGTGTTTTTAATTACCAAATTTCATAAAAATCCATTCCTATCCCTCAAGCGAAGCTCATAAACAGCTCAATATTGTTTATAATTGTTGTTTGCCATATCAAGTAAATATTTGGACTTATTAAACCAAAATAACATTCACAAATTGCAAGTTTACCAATTAGTAACAAAATAAAAAAATAACAGTATTACATCGACCTTTTGTTACTAAGGCGCAACCGTGAATGATGACATACCAAGTGTATACCGAACGCGAGACGCGTAGATATGAAAGCGGCTTCGTCCGTTTGTATGAATATATAATACTGTATAAACTAACATAATCGAGGTAAACTGCTAAAAATCTGACTTCGATATCAATAAGTAAGTCATCTAGACAAAAAATAAGTATTTCCCCACTATCCCTGGGATTCCAATACCAGATCCAGACTTGGTAGCAACCGGACCGCTACGAAAACATGCAGTTTCAAATTAGAAAAAAAGTTGAAACGAACGACAAGAACTTAATTTTTTAACCGATCGCTCAACATACATTAAATAAAATATTTTTAACGTATGATTTTATTTATGCTATATATGCATCGAACATATAACCCCCTTTTTTAAGTTGGTTAATTGCTACTAAATAAGGGCGAATTCCGGCAAACTTCACGCCGTTGTGAAAAAAGAGACACTTTTGGATCTCGGTGACATGTTTGGCGACATTGGGACAAACGAAGTAAAAAGGGACAGTCCCATTCAAAACAAGATGTCTTAGTCGTCATTAATAAGGAAGTTCGTTTGGTCCCTCAATGTTTTTTACCGTATCTATCATGGGGAATGTTCTGAGGAGTTGTTTGGCTTAATTCCAGCCGCTGATTTCCGCCTTCGGACTTCGCGACAGTGTTTAAAGTATCATGCCCACTATCTTGATACGTGGCGATCTACAACTGTGCGATTCCGAAGACATTTTTTACCCCGTATAACACCTTTGTGGAATCAATTACCGAGGGCGGTATTCCCAAACAATTATGACTTGGGGACTTTCAAGAAAAGAGCGTACTCATTCCTTAAAGGTCGGCAACGGATTTGTTATACTCCTGGTGTTGCGGATGCCCGTGGGCGGCGGTGATCACTTTCCATCAGGTGACCCACTTGCTCGTTTGCCTCCTCTTATATAAAAAAAAAGTACTGGAAGGGTTTCTTAACATTATAACATAAAGTAACATTACTGTTATTATCTTTATTTATCGAAAGAGGGTTTTTTATAATAGCAAGCAAGAATCTTGTCCTAGATGCCAAGAGCCCCTAATGGTAAGAGACAATTGCGTCTTTAGACACTTACCACCGTCTTATTAATAAACACGGAGTAAAGTTCTCCAAGGTTCAACCTTGATTGGTACCACTGCCTTACCTATTCCTGCCACCATAACGTCCAATGCTTGCCGTTGACGTGTTCCGGTTCGGAGGGTAAGGTGGCCGGTAAACTTACTTTTTCTCTAGGCCTAACATCCCGGCCTCAGGTTGGCAACGCACCATTATCACCTTTGGTGTCTCTAGGCGGCGTGAATTTCTTGCTTTCAGTAAATCCGTCTGCTTAATTGCCTTCCATTATCATAAAAAAAACCACCGAACCATTTCGCACGGAACACGACAATGGTGAGCACTAACGTTACAGCAACAGATATATGTAAGTAGTTTAAGGCCGTAGCACTAATCCAGGCAAGGTTATACGTATACCATCTGAATCCACAACAAATATAGGTGCTTTGAGATCAGGAATGAGGGTTGCTAAATACACTTAATACTAGCTACCTGTTCCGGCTTCGCTCGGATAGTAATTTTTTTACCATAAATTGAGATATAAGCTATCCTATCTCTCAAGTTGGATCGAACTGCACATGGTGTGCGAATTTTTTTATAATCGGTTAAGTGGTTTAGGAGTCCATTGAGGACAAACATTGTGACACGAGATTTATATATATAAGTAATAAAATATATATATTAAGATAAGATAAACTATAGCAAGACATATTACAATATATTTTCTATACAAATATTCAAGCGAACGCACACGCAACTATAATATAAATTTCTATGACGCCACCAACGAATATATTATCGCATATTAATACATATATTATAGCGAGGCATATTATAGCTACGTGTGTGACGGGTTCTACAGTAATAATAAGAACATTGTAACTTTTATATTGGAACGTAGTAAATAACAACGGCATTAATAATTTGTAATATCTAGACGATATTCCTATTGTTTTGTACCAGTCAATGGATCGTTAATAACAAAACAAATTTAACGCAATAACAAATGAGTACATGTATAACTAATCATCAGACATAAATGATGCAAGACAGTTAAAATATTACACTACGTATTGCGTATTTAAAGACATCATCTCTTGAGGTCTTCTCCAAGGATCCTGGGATTAAGGATATTTACGAAATGTAAATAAATAATGTTATTTAATATTTTCTTTTTTTTAATAATGGAGGGCAAACAAGCAGACGGATTTCATGATGGTAAGAAATTCATGTCGCCTAAAGATACCAAAGGTGTTAATGGTGCGTCGCCAATCTGAGGCCGGGATGTTAGGCCTCGAGCAAAAGTAAGTTTACCGGCTACCTTACGCTCCAAACCGGAACACGACAACGGCAAGCATTGGGCGTTATGGCGACAGGAATAGGTAAGGCGGTGATACCAATCTGGGCGAGTCGCTGCAGAACTCTACCATTTAGTAGGATGTCACGGTGTTAGTGTTAAGTCTATACTCGCCTTTTACGAGCTGCCTGGCACAGGAAGGCAGGTGGTCTATTCTGCGAAGGAACTCGGACCAACACGGGGAAAATATATTAGTAAAAAGTCTTTCAATAGCCTCTGTGGTCTCGCGGTCCGGCGTCAGACTTGACTTCTTGAGGTGCCAAGTTCGATCCCCGGGTCGGGCAACAAAAAAAAATGAACTTTCAGTTTTCTAATAAAAATAACGTTGCCCGTGATTGGATATGTGCCTAGTTGGCAATAGGCTTGCCACTAATCCTGACTTAGTGTCTTCGGTTAGACATGGGTGACCCGATTGTGCCTTTGCCTATGGGTGTGAAGAAGTCTTTAAAATGTTAATTTGGGCGTGTGTAGAATAGACCATATAACCACGCTGAATGGTAGCTTGTAACAGGCGGGCAAAAGTTGATTGGGTTACTTACAAAACATATACCGTCTTTACCATAAGGGCACACGGGGCGAGTGCCCAGGGCCCCTACACTGTGAGGGCCCCGAACGATCAACTATTTGAGTCAGATTTAACCTCAATATATTTTGGTTGGGAGCATTACATTTTTCTCGTTGCCCTAATTCGAGAGTGTTCAATTTCGCAGCTTAAGAACGACTAAGTAATTTGTTAATAATTATGAGCATAGAATGTGACATTCTACAGAAAACTTGAGTTTGAGAATTAAATAGAAGATTTTGGTCAACAGAAACATAAAAAACAGCAGCATGCTAATATTATTAATTGCATACTGTAACAAAAAATGCGAAAGATTCCCCGAAAAATCATAGTGAAACATTTGTAACGTTTGATTTCTTTATATTCCAAAAGAACCCAAGTTTTTGTGTGCCCCAGAGCCCCAGCATAATCTAAGACGGCCCTGTACAAAACCAGTGGTGGCCGGTGACCTTGCAGATAAGGCCTGACATTCCTAAATTAACTAAATACAATCCCATCACTAAACACAAACATAAAGATAATTCAGTACAATGGGCGAGCTTATCTCCAGCAACAGAGATTTCTACCAGCTGGCCGTAAAGAGGAAAAACAGTAACAAAATTAAACGTAGACTAGGTGCACATACATGATTTTATTATTATTTTTTTATGACATTGGAAGGCAAACAAGCAGACGGATTTCCTGATGGTAAGAAATTCCCGCCGCCTAGAGACACCAAAGGTGGTAATGGTGCGTTGCCAACCAGAGGCCGGGATGTTAGGCCTCGAGCAAAAGTAAGTTTACCGGCTACCTTACCCTCCGAACCGGAACACGTCATGACGTTATGGCGTCAGGAATAGGTAAGGAGGTGGTACCATACCGGGTGAGTCGCTGCAAAACTCTACCACCTAGTCAGATGTCACGGTGTTAGTGACGGTAAGCCTATGCTCGCCTTTTTGACTACATGATTTGTTGACTATGAAATACATACTTGAAAAAAATAGAAAATATCATCAAAATAAATAAATATATGTACGTATAATACATAATATGTAGATAATGTAAACATAATATGTAAGTATACATAATTATATACATTTTTGAACAAAATTTGAGGCATACTTTTAGGGAAGGTTGGTCAAGATTCTGAGGTGGTCGCATATAAATTTGATTACGATACGACTAGTGGTTTTAGAGTTACTAGTGGTCGCTCGTTTGTCGAAAATCGACCATAATAAATTTTAATATCTTGTTGATAAGAACGCCATCTTCATTTTTCAAGACCAACTAATTTGTTTCCAAAATTTTTAGTGCACCATTTGCGATCTTTTAGTGTTGTCATCAATATATTTGTTTGTGTGTGTCAAATGCATGGTAGTGTGGGTAATGTTTTATTTACTGATTTAGTGTACTTATAAGTATTATTATTGAAACATATTAGCGTTCTGCACTGCGTCGTCTGTTCGTTCGTAAAAAGGGATCCAAAGTTTTGGCATTACGTATTAATATATAGATGATCAACGCATAAATTTCCGTGTTCCTCAACTCCTCGAAATCAAGGGCTATAATTAAATGAGTCGACGAATTGCAACGAGGATATGATATTGTAGTCAGTTTTTACTGCACTTCAAAGATTACAATGTTTATTTTGTTTGGAAATCTATTTAGTCATTTCAATTGAAGTTGTAGATGTTTGAAGTTAAATATAGACCGGTAGGGTTGACCTCTCTAACAAACATAAGTCTGATAGCCCCTACGACCTTAAAATCATCTAATAATATCTACAACGTAATAGGACTCAATATTTCCAAGATAGCAATAACCTCTATGGTCTCATAGTACAATTAACGGTTCCCAGGAAGGGCATTATTAGTTTTACGAATTTCACCTTCTTAATTATTCAGAGTGACCAACAGCTATAAATTTATAAGTAGATAATAAAAAAAAGTAGTAATGAAATATAGAATTCGGTGTTTAACCAATTATAATAAAAAAGAAGCATATATGGTCGACTCCTATATTTTTTTATATATGGTATTTCATTTCTTCATAATTTCTGAACTGATTTTATAATTTCTCCTTCAAGAGCGCATTTCCGAGGTGGTCCCATTGCCACCAAATCTTTATCTGACAATTAAAACTGGAAGTCGGGAAAATATCTCATTTTTTGTAGACACAAAGGACTTCTTTCCCTAAATTGAAGTCGGTTTTTTGTAGCTTGACTGGGCCAAAATCCTCATTATATAGAAAAACACCAAAACGTGAATTATTCATGTCACTAAGATTTAAATGGTAGGTACATAAGCAGATCAGGGTCTTGATCAGATTTCAATCGGACCACCTTTCGATTATAACTTTTCGAAAAAAAAAATCCATTTGCGGATTAATCGCGTAACAAAAATACAGACGAATCGATAACTTCCTCTTTTTTGGAGTTGGCTGATAAAAAAAATGTAATATAAAAATCAAAATATAAAGAGATAGACATATTTATAGAATATATTGCGTGAAGATACTTATTAGTTTGTCTCCGAGAATACATAAAACAATAAACAAAATATATCCCTGAACTAGTTACACAAATTGAATCAAACCCCAAGGTAAGCTACATGCTTCTCTTATGGGTGTAATTCGACGACACCAATACCAAAGACAATACAAAACAGTCACATATAGACACAATACACATATATCTAAGGGGCCATATACGCTAAGATACGTCAGCAGTTTACTGTTTTTTTCATACAAAGCAATCATGGATCTTGCTGACAAAAATACACAAGATTAACATGAATATGCTTTACTAGACTAGTGTTTCCAAAACACGATTCATTTCACTTTGCTCGATAGAAAAAATCAAAAAGTTAACACTTTTTTGAAAGCAAAACGCAAATGTCTACTTCAAGTATGAAAATATCGACACCAGATAATTTTCAATTTTCTAATAAAAATAACGTTGCCCGAGATTCGACATGTGCCCGGTTGGCGATAGGCTTGCCACTTATCCTATCGTGGGGCTTAGTATCTTTAGCTAGTCGTGGGTACCCTGGTTATGCCTCTGCCTACCCGTCCGGGGATATGGGCATGAAGATACTTACATACTTATACCACTTTTTACAACAAATTCCAACCCTACAAACACGTTTAACGATGACGACTTTGGTGGAAGGTAACACAAATGCGCATCAGACAAACAGTACTCGCCATGTGGTCGTCCACGTGCCGACCTTGGCCATGGTGGAAATATGTGATGTGTCTGCGGCAAGCATTACATCATACACACATCTTTATGCCATTATTTTTATGAATAGCTCATAAGCAGGCGGCTCTCGCGGCGGTAAGAGATAAGCGGCGACAGTCACCGATAGAAACCATAGATATTACTGGTGTGTTTATATATTGATCATAGACGGGATCTTCAGAAACAAATCCCCCGGTTACTTTGCAATCTAGTATGGAACACGACAATAATTACATAACTGTTTACAGCGGATAATGGCGTCTGGTCTACTTTTATATGGTAAACAGCGTATAGTCAAATACAAACTTGCGTGAAGATACTTATTAGTTTGTCTCCGAGAATACATAAAACAATAAACAAAATATATCCCTGAACTAGTTACACAAATTGAATCAAACCCCAAGGTAAGCTACATGCTTCTCTTATGGGTGTAATTCGACGACACCAATACCAAAGACAATACAAAACAGTCACATATAGACACAATACACATATATCTAAGGGGCCATATACGCTAAGATACGTCAGCAGTTTACTGTTTTTTTCATACAAAGCAATCATGGATCTTGCTGACAAAAATACACAAGATTAACATGAATATGCTTTACTAGACTAGTGTTTCCAAAACACGATTCATTTCACTTTGCTCGATAGAAAAAATCAAAAAGTTAACACTTTTTTGAAAGCAAAACGCAAATGTCTACTTCAAGTATGAAAATATCGACACCAGATTTAACATAAACATAGATAAGTACTATACCTAAAACATAAGTGTTTCAGTTTTTATACTTTTTTCAAATTACTTTTAGAGTGTCAAAAATAGTGATTTGTCGCTTAAGACGTTTACTTTAGAGCGCCATTGTTTATAGTAATCATGGAAGGGGGAGCGCGGTGATTGACTCTTCTGGCTGATTGAGTATGGGGCTTTAACTGGTGTGTAGCAATATATTGATCATGGACGGGATATTCAGAAACAATTCTACCGGTTCCCCTTCAATCTAGCATGGAACACAAAATTACGACTGACACCATGGTATCAGCCATAGACAAGGTGGTTCCAGCCGCGAAATCCAATGCATTCCACCAGTCATGACTAACTGGACTACTGAAGTAATCAGTTTCGCATCTTATAAGTAGCACGATAAATGACTAATACAAGGATTTTGTTAGTTTATGTGTTCTTTTTTGTCCAATGTTGAATAAATGGCTGAGTGTTGACTAAGTAGGATGATTAATCTTCTTTGCTGTAGTACGATGGCAAAATTTACTGATGCAGGT
Organism: Calephelis nemesis; assembly: GCA_002245505.1. Taxonomy (NCBI): domain Eukaryota; kingdom Metazoa; phylum Arthropoda; class Insecta; order Lepidoptera; family Riodinidae; genus Calephelis; species Calephelis nemesis. The sequence continues at coordinate 28,631 of NJDD01008111.1, read as the reverse complement.
TAGCAGGTAACATCAATCCACAATACAAAAACTTACTTTGACATGGTCATCACGGAGCGACGGCAAAGCTTTTCTTATCCTGGCCTCTCCGAAACGATAACAAACTTACTTTGCTGGAGGTTAAACGAAGCGATTGCAAAGTTTGTACTTTGCTATTTTTTATAGAAAAAAAATAAAATGGCAAAAGACCTTAAATCTGGTTATTGCCAGGAAAAGGATCATATAGAGTGAGTGAGTCATTATAGCCATTTCTTAATATTTAGCAGCTAAAAGCGCTTGGAATTAATTGCTCCTCATGCCGATCTCTTATAAATATGTATTATTATTTTAATAATTGTATACAAATTTTAAAACAAGGAAAAAAGAAAAGCCCGGTGAGATTCTTACCGGATCTTCTCAATGTGTCGCCGCGTTCAGTTCCGGTGATAGATTTTAGTACATATAGACGTGTCACAAGTCCCTTTTGTATGGACTATGTGAAACAAACCATTTTTTAATTCTAATGATTAAAGTATACTAAGATTACCGAGCCGGAACACGTCATGACGTTATGGCGGCAGGAATAGGTAAGACGGTGGTACCAATCCGGGCGAGTCTCTGCTAAACTCGACCACCTAGTCAGATGCCACGGTGTTAGTGACGGTGAGCCTTTGCTCACCTTTTACGAGCTGCCTGGCAAGGAAGGCAGATGGTCTATTCTACAAAGAAGCCCGGACCAACACGGGGAAATCTTAATATGAGACGAGCCAAATGTAACTCTCCTCGAATACTGCTCAAGAAAATTTACTCCTATGACGAATTGACTGCTAACCTAATCAATAGATTGTAATCAGAAATCAGAAATATCTTTATGCACTTGAACCATACAAGTGGTATTTGTGCCACTGGTAATAATAGTAATATTAATTTTTATTCAGACATGTTCATAAAAACATTTAAGATAAAAATTAATATGGGCACGTAGTAACTTTAAAAGGCCATACAAAATTATTATTAATGTATGAAGTATTAGTATAATATTATTAAAAAATACTTATTACGATATTCATATTTAGCAAGGGAAAGAGTAAAAACACCGGATCGGTATCATCACATTACGTATTCCTGTCATCATAACTTCAGTTCTCGAGATTGCCGTGATCCAAGCGGAAAGGCAATAGACTTACGCACGTAGCCACTTACAATCAGGAGAGCCATCTGCTAATATGCTATCTTCATTACATAGTATAAAATAAAATCCCTTCCTCTGTCCCTATGTAAGCTTAAATCTTTAAAACTACGCAACGGATTTTGATGCGGTTTCTTTTAATAGATAAAGTGATTGACGAGGACGGTTTATATGTTTATTTTATAGCCGTGCGAACCCGGGGCGAGCCGCTAGTTTATGTATAAAATCGATACTCACTTTTTGTATGATACAACTTCCACGTGCCATCCTTGGATATGGTGGCTATATGCGACGTATCCACCGCAAACGCCACGTCGTATATGCCGGACGTGTGGCCACTCAACTCGTAAGCCTTCGTCACTTGCTTGTACTCCCCTGTCCTCGTGAAACACACTTCCATCACTTTGACGTCGGGCGAGAAACCGGTGGCCACTACGAACCGCCCGCAAGGCGATATCTTTGCTGCGTATGTACTCATCAGGTACGTGTCCAGCCGCTCCAGCTGTTGCCCCTTGAGGTCCCAAATGACCATGTCCGTTTTGCAGGAACAGGACATCATGAACTTGCCGTTGCTCGAAATTCCAAATCCGATGACGTCCTCTTCGTGTACCTGGAAATAAAAAGCAAATGAAAATCCTGAGCGTCTCGTTGGTAGAGGGTTTAGCGTATACGCCTAGCTCCTTCTCTATGCAATTAGCGAGGTTGAGGTGCTCCTTCTTAAAAACCCTTTGTGAGGAAAACTTTTGTCTGTGTGTCTGGGCCTTGGTGTTTCTTATATTTATTTCGGTATCAATATATGTATTCATATATTTGTATATTAGTATGTTTGTATATGTATATGTATCACGAGAATTCGCAACCGGCGTGTTTGTATGAAATAATAATGAATGTGAAGGAAGTTAGGAAAGCCTGCAGGATTTGTAGTATTTGGTACATGAGATTTTGGGGCTAACCTAATAATTTTGGGGGTTAGATCCATTCGTGTAATTTTACAGAGGTATTTAATTTAAATTTATTAAAAGCATAAAAGATTAGACATTTCCAGCAAAGAACAAACAAACCAGTCGACAGTTTTTTGTTCCTGTTTCAATATAGGGGTATCCAACATGAAATCAGTCAAATTAATATATTATAAAGCACTAAAAATAGTACGATAACAATATTATGACAGTTATGATGATGACGAAACAGCCACAGGACAGCGATGCACCTATAACATCTATGGTATCTATAAGTCCAGGTTAACTCTCACCATGAGGAACGCTGGTTTCTTGTTCGTTAAACTCTTAATCCAAGAAGTTATGTAAGAAAAAAAATCCATTGTCCAAGTAAGAATGACAAATATTAGACAAAGTCTGACAAAGATCGAAAGCCGTTTTCTCCGGCTATCTTTAGTCTAAATACATAAATTGTCTCCTTCACGAGATGGTCGACTAACTGAGATCGCTCCAAAATAGTAAGACGACAAATCTATGTATTAATTCGTGATGCCAAAACTTTGGACGCCTTTTTACAAAAATTGCGCGGACGCAGGAGCATAAAATTTGGCACTCATAGTTTATGTGTAGGAGAAGTGCAAAACGCTAATATTGTTCAATAATAATGCTTATAAAGTACATTAAATCAATAAATAAAACATTACCCACACTACCATGCATTTGACAAACACAAACAAATATATTGATGATAACGATAAAAGATCACAGATGGCGCACTAAAAAGTTTGGAGACAAACGAGTTGGTCTTGAGAAATGAAGATGGCGTTGTTACCAACAAGATATTAAAATTTATTATGACCGAATTTCGACCAATGGGCGACCACTAGTTATACAGTATTATGTACTACATAAGTAAGACCGCCTTCGTGTACATAAGGTAAATATTGTTACATAGTGTCTAATGTTGTAATTGTGTATACACAATCAGTACATATACAATACGGATCATATTTTCCTGTAACCCAAATAATAACATAACTGTTTACAGTGGGTTATGGTGTGTTATCAACTTTTTTATGGTAAACAACGTAAAGTTAAACACAAACTAGCTACCAGTACGGGGGTACGGACGTGAAGATACTTATTTACTTACTGTGTCTCCTAGAATAAAAAAATATCACTGGACAAGTTTCACAAATTGTATATAATAATAATAATAATAAATATCCCTGGTCAACTATATATAAGCAAGATGAATACTAGAAGAACTTGTGGTGTGTAGTAAAATATATAAATAAATAAATATCCCTGGACAAATCACACGAATTGAATCTAGCCCCAAAGTAAGCAAATTATATGCTTGTGTTATGGGTGTTAGTCAACGATACTAATACATAGAAATACTTAAATAAATACCAGAATAAATTTAATAAGCACGCAGACCCGGAAATGCAGACATCTAAATGTTCATCACACAAATGTCTGCCCCCGTCGGGAATCGAACCCGAACCTCGCGGTAAGTCGATGTAGTTTAGGCGTATACGCTAGCCACTCGACCAACGAGGCGGTAAATAAACCCAACGTAAGCAAATTATATGCTTGGGTTATGGGTGTAAGTCAACGATACTAATATATAGAAATAATCAAATAGAAACTAAAAAAAATTTAATAAACTCCCAGTCCCCGATATACAGATATGTTAATATTTATCATATAAATGCCAGCCCCCAAAGAGTATATAAATATTATGTAATAATAGGCGGATCTCCCATAGATATATAGTAAGCCCGAATTTTGTATGAAGTTTGGCTTAAGTGACAAAAGACGCTTGACAGACCCATGATGAAAAGGTACGAGTATAACTCGTTTAATTTGAAAGTAAATCTAAAGGCATTCAGATTTAAGGCAACTAGTGTCATATGATTTAGGTGAATAAAAAACATAGCAAACTTTACACTTATATTTTCATATAAATATTGTGCCAATCTGCTTGCCCCCATCAAAAATCGATCCTGCGGTCGATCGAGCCTTGCGGTTATTCGGTAGAGTTAGGCGTGTACGTTAGCCGCTTGACCGTCGGGATGGTCAAAATAAATACAATTTATTTGTTTGTAAATTTTTGGCTATTGCAAACGAAGATTCTAGTAGTTTTTTCGCATTCAAAACGCATACGTATTTTCTAAGACATGCTTTATTTATTGACATTTAAATACGTTAAAATGGCGTCGCATGGCTAAGGAATCCAATAAAACGGCCTTTAATCCCGTGTTATGGGTATGTTGTTTATCAGTGAGTACGTTGGCACCGAGTTCACGAAACCGACAAACATATCGGTCGGACTCTTGAGATTCCACGTTCAAAACAAAATATTGTTTGATTTTTTCGGCAGTTGTTTTCTTGTTTGATTTTCGGCAGTTGTTTTCGAGAATATGTAAATTATAAATATTTTTGCTTTTGCGTCGTGTTTATACTACGCCTTTTGAGAATCTATATATCAATACGTGATGCCAAAAATTTGGCAAACGTATAGTTTATGTGTAGGAGAAGTGCAGAACGCTAATGCTTTTCAATAATAATGCTTATAAAGTAAATTAAATCAGTAAATAAAACATTACCCACACTACCATGCATTTGACAAACACAAACACAAATAACTATTCAGGAAACAAAATAGTTACATAAAATAGTTGGTCTTGAGAAATGAAGATGGCGTTCTTATCAACAAAAAATTAAAATTTGAATATTAAAATACAATAATATTTTAATAATAATAATCGTAAGGAATGGTCGAATTTCGACCAATGGGCGACCACTAATTTATTTTAGCATTTTTTTTTATCAGTGAGCGAACAAGCATATGGGTCTCCTGATGGTAATTAACAAGAGCGTGATCTATAGTCACCATAGATGTTATAGATGAGTCGCTATCCTGTGGCCGGGATGCTAGGACAATTGTGCAAGTCTACCGGCTACCTTGCCCTCCTAATCGGAACATGATACTGTCATAATAAAAAGTATCTTCACGCCCATATCCCCGAAGAAGTAGGCAGAGGCACAACCAGGGCACCCACGACTAGCCGAAGACACTAAGTCCCACAATGTGATAGGTGGCAAGCCTATCGCCAACCGGGCACATTTCCAATCCCGAGCAACATTTTTTTTTTGTTAGAAAATTGGAAAAACCCAATTTTCTTTTTGTTGCCCAACCCGGGATTCGAACCCGGGACCTCATGCAGTCAAGTCCAACACCAGGACCGCTAGACCACAGGACTGTCATAATAGCGTCAGGAATAGATTTCCGGCTACCTTGCCCTCCCGATCGGAACATGATACTATCATATTGGCGCCAAGAACAGTTAAGGTGATGGATCCCTACACATTTACCCTAATTATTTGATTTTAATTCAAAACATCCCATGTGACGACTCCATCGCCAAATGGTGGTAATCCCTAATCTACTACCATATAAGTAACTGGATTACTTCACTAGCGCAATCTGGCTTTACTTGGTGACAAAGTGTTTCGTAGGACCACGGATTAGTAGCACTTCATCTGGGCATGCCACTTTATAGTACTTATTTTTATGAACAAGCAGACGGATTTCCTGATGGAAGATATTTACGCCGCTTGGAAACACCAAAGGTGGTAATGGTGCGTTGCCAACCTGCAGGCAGGATGTTAGGCCTCACGTTATCCTACCTAATAGGAACGTCAATGGCAAGTAGTCACGTTATGGCGGCAGGAATATATAAGGCGGTGGTACTAATCCGGGCGAGTCGCTGCGAAACTCTAACACCTACTAACTTTAGCATTAGTGTCAGTCATATTTATACAGCAAAGAACAAGCGGGTAGACTTGCACACATGGTCTAAGGTCTCGGCTATAAGGTAGTGACACACCAGTAACATCTAGGGCGTCTTATAAAAGTTGGTCCTTTTTTCGGCATACGACCCCGTCGACATGTTAGCTCTCTTATATTACAAAAAATATCAACGGCAGAACCACATTCTAATAAAGATTTTTTAATTAAATGTAATGAATATCGCTACGTAACCTGCAATTTATTTATAGATTAGTGTAATTCAAGAAAAAGAATTTAATCAAAGAACATTCGTATAGATTACATACTATTCTGTAATAAGTTTTTGTACGTTTTAACAATACTGTATAAAGTATAAAGTGTGTAATATTGTATAAAGTCGAAAAGTACATCAGTTTATTTTAAAAACCTGTGTAATTATACAATAGAATTCCACCACAAGTTGACGATAAAAAGTATTCTTTTTGTATTGGTAACAATGTGCAGGTAACCTCTACAATACTTATAAATAAACAAGTGAAATATATGTATAGCTACGAAAATTTAGTAAAATAAAAAAAGCGCCCAAATGGGAGTCAGATTCGCTCGTGAAGGGTTCCCTAGTGTAGCAATATAATATAGCTCTTGTACAGTGGTTGCAGTTTACGATTTATGACGTATTAAAAAAAACACCCTACTAGATCCCGATCAAACCAATTTTCAATGGAAGTCTACATGGTGTTGTACATCACATCATACTTTTTTTAGTTTTATTTTTCTCTTGTTTTATTTTTACAGATACATCTTGTTTTATTTTTGTAGACAGGGCTAAATTTATTATCATTTTAAAATTATTTGTAAGTTATAACTCAAATTATAATAAGAATAAAACTATTTGTTCGTATGAATATTAAAACATTGTGTATATAATTAGTTATTTTATACTTATAAAAATATTAAATTATTTGCACACCACAATGTGGTAGAATATGTCGGAATGCTTAAATAATTTTGTAACAACTTCAACACGCATATTCCGCAAATAAATATATTTTCTTTCTTTTTATTTTTGTGTGAAAATCTTCATGAGGTGTACATATATATAATACATAATACATCTTTACCAAGTTTCAACAGTACAGTTCTTACAGTTTTGGAAAACAAGTGACTGTGACATACGGATAGACAGACAGACAAATATGACGGATCTATAAGTTCCGTTTCTTGGCCTTTGGCTATGAAGCCGAAAATAACGTAAAAAAATCTGATATATTCAGAATTAAATATTTAGAAGGTACATTTAGAAGCCCCGCAAATCCAAGCTTAAGGGTACCTCACTGGAATAAGTTCAACAAACGATTTTGTTTGGAAATGGGGAAAAAAGTTCTTCATAGTTCCTGCTTAAAACATAAGACGGCTCATGTTCTAGGAACCAAGGAAATCCAACCGATCATCGAACCTTCCTGAAGTTAAAAATATGTTCGAGGCTATGCGCAGTATGTGCGTACCGACACAATACAAGTAGGTATTCAGTGGGCAGGTACATGAAACCGCCTTTGTTCTGACGGAAGGTCGTATCGATGATAACAGCCGCTTCGCTTATAATGGTGGTAAATTTTGCAGCGCATTAACTTAGCTTCAAATTATTGCTATCCTGTTTCAATGAAAGTAACAGAAAGAGACAAAACACGTTTAGTGCTGTGTTATATCTAGAGATGTTTAATAAATTCCTCGGAAAATGTTGTTTAAAAAACGACACAAGTTATTGTGTTCCGACTAATTTGACATGTCTATAAAGTTACATCTCTTTTATTTTTGTTTCGTTAAGCATACCTACATCTATTAATTTGACGTGTCTGTGTGTGTGAGCGGGTGTAATAGTATAAAACAAATTCGCTTCCTCTGTCCCTATGTCCCTTTGTAGGCTTAAATCTTTAAAAATACGCAATGGATTTTGATATAGGTTTTTTATTAGATGAAGTGATTGAAGAGGAAGGTTTATATGCATATTTCAGAACCGTGCGAAGCCGGGGCGGGCCGCTAGTAACTTCTAAAGGAATCGGAGCGATTTTGATGTTTTTTTTTATTAAAAGTCGACGTTATCGAGATGGTTATTAGCTAAATTGTCTGTAATTTAATTAAATGTTTATAGGGAGTTATTGATTTTTTTAAATTTTATAATTATCGCAAAATCCTGTTTAAAAAAGTTTTTATAGGTGTTTGGAAGTTTGTTAATCAGTAAAGGATTTTTAAATATGTACATACTTTACAATTATTTACTTTTCGATGTAAACAACAGTGTTTGGCAAAGTCGTGTTCCGGTCCGGAGAACACCCTAGCCAGGCACTTAAAACATCTATTGCGTTTGTAGGTCAGGATTGTCTGTTACCATCACGGGAGCCGTGCACTTGTTGGTCTTCTTATCGCATAAAAGTCCTACTTATATTATAAATGTGAAAGTTTGTATGTATGTTTGTTTGTTACTCCTTCACGCAAAAACTGCTGAACTGATTTTCATGAAATTTGAAAAACACATAGAGAGTAACTTGGATTAACACATAGGATAGTTTTTATCCCGAAAAACACGCGTTTATCTACTAAACACGTGAATAACGCCGCGGGCAATAGCTAGTACAGGATTTGTTGGTTTGCAATAAGCTATGAAACTACATCTCATTCTCATTCCTGGTATTCCACACGTGGTATAAGATAACAACGCACCACTAACATCTATGATGTTTATTACTGCTGGTTGCCTCTTACCGTTTAAAAAGTCGCCAGCATATTAGCTATCTTTTCACATAAAAACAACTTTTATCCCAAATCAACAATAACAAGAAGGTACAGCACGACTATTTAAATTATGAGCTTCGGCTTTACACTTTTTACACTTCATACTATTATTTTTAAATTGGTTAACCTAATCTAAATTTAGGGGAAAGGATTAATTATGTGTAATAACAACTCTATATAAATATCTTTAAAATACATTCGGGTCGCCTCTGTGGCCAGGTGTTGGATTTGACTGCAAGAGGTCCCGGGTTCGAATCCCGGGTTCGAATCCCGGGTTGGGCAAACAAAAGAAAATTTGGTTTTTCCAATTTTCTATTAAAAAACGTTGCTCGGGATTGGATATGTGCCCGGTTGCCGATAGGCTTGCCACCTATCACATTGTGGGATTTAGTGTCTTCGGCTAGTCGTGGGTACCCTGATTGTGCCTCTGCCAACCTCTTCGGCAATATGGGCGTGAAGATACTTTTTTTTACTTTTATTTCTAAATTGGCTGATCTAATCTAAATTTAAGCGAAATTATTAAAATATGTTAAAACAACTCTATATCTTTAAAATACATTCTTACTCTTATCTTTAAAATACATTAGGATTTCCGAAGCTTGACGAATATATCCGAAGCGTATAATTAAATAGTACTACTATACAAAAACCTACATAAGGGCTGGCAATGAATATCGCGGAAACGTTTGTGTAAATAACACTCCTTTGTGTGCAATCTTTAATTTGAGAGGCCTTGGTTAGTTTGTCTTTTTGTGGGAGGCATTTAATATGCTTCGTGACCAGCATGTTAGAGTAGAAACGTAGATTTTGGGCAAATAATCGCCTACATAGTGGGTTAACGATGTCTACGTGCAATGCATACATAATTATATCTGGTTACGTTGTTGTTTACTTGGGCATAGATAATTTTCTTGTTTCCTCGTGGGCCAGGTGTTGGAATTGACTTCATGAGGTCCCGGGTTCGATTCCCGGGTGGGCAACAAAAAAAATGTGGTTATTCCAAGGGGTGCCCTGGTTTTGACTCTGCCTAACTGTTAGGGGATATGGGCGTAAAGACACTTTTTTACTTTGTTTTACATTCATCCATTAAAGACATCTATATCAACAATATAAAGCTTAAGAGTTTGTTTGTTTTTTTTGCATGAACGGAGTAATCTCAGGAACTGCTTGACAAATTTGAAAAAATCTTTCGGAGTCAGATAGAACATTAGAATATTATTAGTCAGATAGAAAGTTATAAGAAAATAAGCACGGCCAGGATTTAAAGCAGCGGCATTTTGAGGACCGGTAATGAGGGCTTGAAATACCGGTATTTTTAGGAACCGGCATTAATGACCTTGAAGCAATACCGATACCAAGTCGTTACCTGTACTGTTTGTACCGGTACCAGATTTAGTACCGGAATTATTGGTATAAGGGTTTTTATACCGGTACTGGTTCAATAACACCGGTACAAGAAAATATATTACATATTATTTTTTCCTCAATCGAAGATATCTCTGTTCCTTCACGAAACATTCAAATAATACCTATACCTAAAAAGGAAAATTGGCGACGTCACACTTGTATTTAACAGGTACCTTATTTATATCGGTATTAGTACCGGTACTTGTTTGATACCGGTATCGGGTCAGTAGCGTTATACGAAGAACCGATACCCACTTTGGTATCCAAGTATCGAAAGGGCAATAACCGCTAAATACCGGTACAGAACCTGTACTTTTCGCACCGGTTCCAAGCCTCGCCGACAAATACGGCCTTGGAGCAATACCGATACCAAAGGCGTTACCTGTACCATTAGTACCGGTACCAATGGTCTGAATCTATTAATTTTCACTAACATTAACATACCGTTCAGAAACATTAGATTTGGAATATTTAAAGATTAACATTACTAATTTATAATGTCATTCGATTCAAATGAAAATAGAATTAGAAACAACGCATAATCGATTATATCAATAGAAGTTCTTGATTATATCATTCATTCATAATCGCCCCACCTCTAGACGTTAGCTACAAAATGTTTCACTGTTTATTTCTTTACTTAATTTATTATTATTATTATATTATAGGTACAATACAATAGAGTAACGAATGTTTTAAATCAGCAGTATAATTTGTGAGGTAAGAGGTCTTATGAAGTAAGATTAACTGTATATTGCATTTAATAAATGAAGACATCTAATAACTTTTTGACAGTGCTACCTATATTCATTATTTTTTCCACTTCATTGGTTCATAGTGTCGTTCTAGTCATAGCTCCATACTTCGTTTTCCTATATCTCACTCGCATTGTTGTTCAAACTCTTATAACTTTCGTTCCGTCAAATTTAAGCGACTTTATTTTCACTTACTTCTACAGTCAAAAAGCCGTTGAAAGTATATTACTTAACTCTCAGATAATATTATTTTTCAATTTGTTTTATTATTAAAAAAAAAATCATTATTAAATAATGGACGTAAAAATTATAAATCCATATTATTATTTTTTTTCCGTTATTTTATAATTTGTCTTTTTATTCTTATGAAATTATTATCACTATGTTTAAGTATTTACTTAGGTTTATTTATTTATTGTAGATGATGCCTTCCACTGTCGGCTCTTCCAAAGAAATCTGTACACCTAGATCTCTCTCTTATCAGTGTCCATGTATTTTGACAGAAAGGTGTGTGCACTGCCAACCTGTTGCCGGGGTGTTAGGTCTCGAGCAAAAGTAAGGTTACCGGCTACCTTATCCTCCGAACATATTCATTTAATTTTTTTTATTTTGCTTATGATAATACTACTTCATTATTTTAATTTACGAGGTAATAGAAACCTGTGTCACAATTCGCCTTGTCGTATTCCGTATAATTTTATAGATGAGTCACAAGTACCCATTGTTTGGTCTAGACGTCAAATAAACAGTTTTCTATAGTCTATGTTAATATTATAAAGAGGAATTTGATTTTATGAATATGCTCCAAAACTACTGGACCGATTTCAAAAATCACCTTTAGAATGCTACATTATTCCTGAGTGACATAGGCTGTGTTTCATCAAAATCGGTGCAGTAGAAGCCAAGTTACGCCGGCGAAGCTGCGTGAAACTGTTCGTAAATAGATTACTATTTAACTAAGTTAAGTAGATTAAATAAGTTATGTTAACGTATTTGTTGAGAGTTTGGTACGAAGAGTAATTTTAATCTCAAGTATTTACGTTTCCTAGATATTCTGATATCGTATAATAACCTTTTTATATCATGAGATTTGATATATTTAAGATATATATTATATACATGAAAGGATAGCTTATTTTGTGAAGGCAGTAACAAATACGACGGTCGAACCAATCTGGACCAGCAGGAAAACGCGTATAGGTTGGCTTACAACTGTTAGCATTGCATTTTTTGTCGCCTGACCATTTTCTGTTGCTCAAAACCGCCATTTGTTAGAGCGAGAAAAGGATAGGGAGACGCAAAAATGCGATGCACTGTTGATAGATGTAGCACAACCCTAATAGTATGGGAGCCCGAGATACTAAATAAGCAGTCACTCCAGCGTCATGCGGACCCTTTGGACTTTGCATTAGATGGTGAAATTAAAAAAGGCTATGTGATATTTATATTCCATAATTGCGTTAAGTGTCTAGGAGCTAAAAAAACAATTACAGTCACTTGACTCATAATATATATATATATAGTGTATATGCCTAATATTTCTCAAATGACAGAAATATATCAATCAGATAGTTTGCCGTAGTGGACAGTGAACAACAGATGACTTGTTTTTTTTTCAAGTTTTTGACCCTCCTACTCCCCCTTATGTCACACTCAATCATCAGAAAAATGAAAGATGCACTTATTGCTACTGAATGGCAATGGCAAAAAGTGCATTCATAGATATACACGAGAATTTGTTTAAAAAAAATAGATAGATTATTCTACTCATGCGCTTCTATACAGAGATTTAATTTATAATGAAGTTACTTAACTATATAACTATCCATATCCCGTATCCTTTTTTTGACGTCTGAGTTACTGCAAAAATTCCCTCTTAGGCTCCCTTACCATTGGAGTACACGTTCTACTACTAAAAAGCAAAAAGGAACAGCTAAATTTATAGGACTGTAATGTTAGTATTTGTATATCCCTTTGTTAAAGTAATAAATAGATACCTATTAATAAAAAAATGGAGAAACCATCCTGCAGGATTATTATAATATTCATATTATTATTTTTTTGCAAAACTTTAAAACATTTTGGTAGATAACGATGCAAATTTTCGAAGTTTAATTATCACAAAAAAACCATTACAGTACACTCAACTATATATATTTATCTGTGTTTTCACAAATGAATGTTTTTCGCACAAAATTTAATTATATCTTCGTAAATTTGACCAGTTGGAGGTCAGCGACCCGCGTTAACTAGAACTGAATGTAATACATCTTTCTCGAGTTTCAATGTTTAACAGGTATAATATAATAACTTAACTAAACAATAGACAAAATGAGACTGACTCAATCGTAACTGGTAAGCGAAAGCCCCATAAGCATTTCACATTTTACCGTGTTGGTCTGGGCCCACTTAGTTACATATACCATCTTGTTTTTCTGCCAGGCAACTCGTAAGAGGCGAGCACAGATTAAATACAGGCTCATACCAACATTACAACTTGATGGTAGAGTACTGTGTAACAATTTGTCCGGGTAGAGATCCGCCGCCATAATGACTCTATCATGTTCCGGTCTGGAGTACTACTCTAAGCCAGTAGACTTGCGTAAGAGGTCTTCAATCCCGGTCTCAGGACATCGACGCTCTTGTTACATCTAAGGTATTATACGGTCTAAGGTACTATTATACGGCCTCAGAGTATTTGGAAGATGAACATGCTTGGGGATAGAGGTTTCAATCTCCCACTGCAATTTGTAATGTGATTTGTTGTACCTTTTATTTAAGTTAAAGTCAGATTGTAATTCATATTTTTAATCTAGTATCTATTGTAAATATTATTATTGAAAAAAGACAAGCCAGCTGAGTTTCTTTCGTTGGATCTTCTCAGTGTGTGGCCGCGTTCCGATCCGGTGGTATTTTATAAAAATGTCGACGCGCACAAATACCACTTGTTTGGTTCAAGTGAATAATACATTTTCTGATTCTGATTCTGTTTATTACATATAACCTACCGTTGTCTCATACCATCACAAGAGCCATGTGCTTATTTACTGACATCTAACATAAAAAAAAGAATGTTGCCAAGACTTCAGCTGATAAAGATAGCGTCGAGCTTAAAACTCTACAAGCCCTACCCAAACTTATCTTGTAAACTTCACACCTTAGTCAAAATATGTGGACCTTTTCGTTACACGAATAATAGTATAGTAATGTATTAAATTTTTCATCTTAAGCCCATGTCACGATAGCGAAACGGCCTACTAGCTAAACACTTAACAGATAAGAACAAGACGAGGTTTGCTAACTTTCGCCATTGATATACACGCGTATTCCGCAAACAATCCTGAGAGCTGTGTCATTCTGTTGGCGAAATCTTGTAAGTGTTATATTTACCTGTGATTTTCACAATCGTACAACTGTTCGAAGACATAAGGCTTTATTCAGAATAACGACGAAGCAAAAAAATAATTAAATAAACACTCGCATAATCACAACACTAAACCAGTTTTGATATAATAGGAAAATATATCTCCCTTGAAGCCATTTACCAAACAGTCCTGAGTTAAAACTTGTTATTTTATAGAGGACCGTTTTTTTTCCCACGTTGATCCCGAAAATTGCGTACAATTCATATAAAAACTAGCTAAAATGCTAAACTGTGTCAACAGTTTTTTTTGTTAAGGACATATTTTTCTACGCAGATCCCAGGCATTGCTTATATACCAAGCAGTAGCCATGTAACTTACAAAAGAGGACAGTTTGGAATCGCATCATTAGTACGTTTTTTATGATACTTACCCAACAGACCAAAGGTGCTTCTACTGCTACAAAATTACATACCACATCACACCGAGCTATTTACCGATCGTTTGTGCATTTATGAGAATTACTATTCTTGCACCAAGTACAGCAATACTTCGGTAACACTTTTGTACAGACACCAAAATATTCGCTATTAGTTTTTGCCATCACGACATCCTCGCCCTCGAAAACTGACGATTTTCTTTATAGTATTTTGAGCGACTTAAAAATCACTAAGTTCCAAATTTGAGTGCATTTTTTTAATGTATATTACCTCAGCCAGTTGTGAATGGATTATATACATTTTAGAGGTCTTACATAAATGTCTAGAAGTTAAGTCTAGTGGTATATAAACCAATACATACTTTTCGTTTACTAATATTTTTGCAGTTTTTTTGGCGTTTCAATGATATAATGTTATTATGAGCGTCATAAGTCGCCAAAGATTTGTTAAATTAAAATAGAATATATTTTTGCGGTGACATAAAATCGTTCGTCTAAACATTGCCTTAGTTAGTTTTTTGTGAGCTTGTCACGGTTTACAAGCTGCAACTACAATGGTAATGAATAATTCACTTAAACGAGGTTACATAAGCGATTATTAATATTTATACAGAAGTAAATGTATGCTATGTGAATGTAACTTAGGAACTTACATAAACAAACAAATATTTGGTCGATAACAGTATTTTTTTTTACTGTATGTCAGATGTAGCTTATTCCTTTCGTCCGGAAATCTCTAATCTCTTCCTACGTATACAATTTTAGTTTTGGAAAGTCAACAATTAAATAAGGCAGTGCTTTAAATTTTGACCAATTTTGGTATTTGCAAAAACTGTTCTCGTGTTAGTGGTCAACAAGCCTATGCTTACACATTTCAACTTGCCGGGCTGGTAGGCGGTGGGAAGTCGGGACTAACGCATAAACAAGTCAATCTTTTTCTGACCCCTTAAATACACTACCCTACGTTCTTTGCTAATCCCGTAAGGGACTTGGCGTGCAGATATGTATGTATGTTATTTGAACCGAATCCAAGAAGGAGGAGTATTTACGTTTTTTGTAGTTTTGATACGCGATTACTTCGCCAATAAGAAACCGATTTGGATGGTTATTTTTAAGAACAGCTCAATAACAACTAGAAAAGGCGATATCGTATATCAGAACATACACTAATATAACACATCACTAATGGAAAATTCCAGTAACATAGGATTTTCTTATTAAGTGAAAACTTCTTTAGCAGCGCTGCGTATTTTTTGGAAAGGGTAAAAACTTCTAAATTCGCGTTAGGACACGTGACCTAAAAATTCGTAAGGCGGCACAAGCCGCTTGCGCGAATAAGACGGCGCAGGGAGCTTGCGCGAATCTTCTTGTTGTCATGTTTGTGTACAATAGCGCAATAAATGAATATTGTTTTCTAACACAGAAATGATAGTACTTTCATACTGATAATTAAAGTATTCGTGCAAAATTATTCCCTAGCCATTCCAAAATATCAAAAATGCACAACGTTAATATTCAAGTTTTCACTTCTGCCAGCACTCCCGGAGTACAACTCATTTTTTTATGTGAAAGGATGGTGAGTTGTTCACTCACGCCACTCACGGCCTCTCGTGATGGTAAGAAATACCGTAGCCTGTAGACACCATACATATTGAAAATGCGTTACTGTCCTGTGGCTGGGCTTATTGTGAAAGTCTACCTACCAGTGTTCTTGATAGCAATTACCCATTAAACCTATGCTCGCCTCTTACGAGCTGCCAGATAAGAAAGGTAGATATTCTATTCTACACGGGGAACCCAGATCATTACAGAGTAAACCTAAATCACGAGATAATCAGCCTGCGATATAATCATCGCATCCCGACGTCGTCCATCGTATGTTTATCACCTAAAATTGTTTCCTCTTTGAACATCGAACACATAAGGTTGAAACAAGTGTAAAAACAACAGTCGTAAGAGTTTCGCCAGTGTGCATAACACAAGCTGCAATTGTAAACAGTCATTGTTACTGATGTTATTTGGCTTTATTTGGGGTTGTAAAATCCGACATAATTTATCGGAGAATCGATTGTAGCCTTGCGTCATAAAATACCGAATGTATTGGCCATTTTAGTGAGCGCAGTCGGCGTCACTCTCCCATAACGTCGACAAAGTCTGGATTTTAAGTTGAAATACGTAGAAAAATATTTATTTAGTGTTCCATTTTTATTGGTTGGAGGTGTTCCGTATCCAAAAATAATTTTTGGTCCTTTCCTGAGGCTCTGTCAAAAACACCGTGTTAGAAAGTTTAATCTTTATTTTTTTTGTGTGTTGATTGAGGTCTCTTTTAAATAATAAAAAAATATATAGTTGAAGAACAATAAAACTGCAAAAACCGACTTTGACTGTAATAGGTATGTCGCTACGCTAGTGACATACTTATTACAATCAAAGTCGGTTACTTTTCTTACTTAAATACAAAAAATATGTATTTTATAAACGTAACTGTTTAATCGATTTCCTTGGTATTCCATCATCAGATCCAAACTTGGTGACAATGTGACCAATTCGGAAGTAGGTT
Source organism: Calephelis nemesis (assembly GCA_002245505.1). Lineage (NCBI taxonomy): Eukaryota > Metazoa > Arthropoda > Insecta > Lepidoptera > Riodinidae > Calephelis > Calephelis nemesis. The sequence goes on along the minus strand of NJDD01008111.1, from coordinate 11,410 downwards.
TGTTTTTTAATAAAAAAAAAAGATTTTTTATATCAGTTATCGGGTCGATCGAAAAGGAATAAAGGTTTGCAGTTGGCTTAGATGTTTGTTATTTTTTTACATTTACAAAAAAAAATTAAAACAGACAATAAAAAAATTGTTTGTGTACTTATGTACACGCGTTAGAAGTTATACTTCTTCGGCGTAATAAGATAAAAATCTTTTTAAAAATTTTATCTTTTGCCTTATTTTACATTTGTAGACATGACACTAACCATAGAAAAAAGGTATTTAATACATTAAAAGTTTTATTATAATGCATTATTTAGTTAAATAAAGTTTATTTAATATTTAATAAAAACTAAAATGTTAACTATAGCTAACTTCATCACGTCGGTTTTTCGTGACGGTGTGCGCGCGAATCGTAAAAATTTACCCTCATATTTTTTTCCTAACGCGCCAAAAGAAGTACAACTTCAAAAAAAATGTAAAAAAAGATATAAATTTCTGCTTGATAAGTCCCAGTGTTCCTGAGAAAAAGGGTCGCAATAGACTTGCAGACGGACAACGAAGTGAAGTGATAAGGATTTTGTTTTTTCCTTTCGAGGTGCGGAACCCTGAAAAATGTGTTTTGGTAACATCACCACCTGTAATTCTGTTACAATGGTGTAGTTCAGGGAAGAAAATGTAAAAATGTAAATTAGTGTAATTGTTTTATGAAATTTGGTATGTATATGACGACCATGGGAATAGGTAAGACGATGGTACCGACCTGGACGAGCACAGCACTCGACTACCTAGACTACTTATGACTGACAGAAATAACATAATTAACCTAACTAAATTACGGTAAAGGTGAACGATGGGGTCGTTACAATTATCAACATAAAGCATACTTAAATACGAGTATAACATATTACAGTAAAACAGTAATAAAAAATAAATCTACACATCAAGTATTATTTAAAACAAAGAGCGCTATGTAACATATACAGGATGCATCACCCAAAAGGATTATTACAAATTTGTCTATTTGTCTGTACAGTTTTTAAGCCAAAACTGCTGAACGGATTTTAATCAAATGTTGTGTAGGGTAGCGTATAGCATTTTAGGGCAGCGCGGTATCTTTTAGCGCGTGATGAAAATACTTTGTAATTAGAATTACCAATAACAAGAACATCAAAGTTTGTTCGAATTTACGGACAACAGCTAGTTGGAAACAAGCCGATTTACGTAGCACTCTGTAACCTCCTGTAGCAACTCGCTACGAAATCAATAACCATAAAACGTGATAGCAGGAATACTTAGAGCAGCTATTTGTTACATTTTTTTCGTAGAAATACGTAGATTACAAATTTTTTTAAGTATAAATGGCCCCATAATAATAGAATAATAAAATTTAGAATTACCTGCGAAAGAATCATTCAGCTAGAACAGATAATCCCTGGGATATCGCAATTTCCCCGTGTTGGTCCAAGCTCCATTGCAGAATAGACCATCTGCCTTCCTGCCAGGCAGTTTGCCGTTGTAAAAGGCGAGCATAAGCTTACCGTCACTAACACGTTGATTGGTACCACCGCCTTACATATTCCTGCCGCCATAACGTCATGACGTGTTCCGGTTTGGAGCGTAAGGTAACAGGTAAACTTACTTTTGCTCGAAGCCTAACATCCCGACCTCAGGTTGGCAATGCATCATCACCACCTTCGCTGTCTGTAGGCAGCGTGAATTTCTTACCATCAGGAAATCCGTCGGCTTATTTGCCTTCCAATATCATAAAAAAAACTTCAAAATCCCGTTTTTGGATTAACCAAAAAACGCTCTAAGTGTATTTGAATGTGACGTCATGTTTGAGAAAATTGTATTTATGTATAACACAGGAACTTTTTCGTTAACTATATCAAAAGTTGCATTTATTTTAATAATTTAATTCTTTTAAAACGGGTTCACCGATCTAAGTTTCAATGATCATAAAACAGATGAAAGGTTTAAAAATAAGTTCGCACATTTTTATTGTTGAACTGTTCTTTAAACAGTACACTGGGAATTTCATTACTTAGATATCTCTACATAGTATACAACAAAGTCGCTTCCCGCTGTCTGTCACTGAGTATAGATTTTTAAAACTATGCAACGGATTTTGATGAGGTATTTTTTAACTAGATAGTGATTGAAGAAAGAAGGCTTATATGTATAATAACATAGAACTTTCTCTGCCCGTCGAAGCTGGAATAGGTGGTAGAGTCCTGCAACGACTCGCCCGGACATACAGGCACCACCGACTTACCTATTCCTTTCGCAAAATGACAATGCTCGTCGTTGTCGTGTTTCGGTTGGAGGGTAGTGTAGCCGGTTTACTTACGCAGGAGGCTGAACATCCTAGCCTCAGGTTGACAACGCACCATTACCACGTTTGGTGCCTATAGGCGACGTTATTTCTTACCATCAGGAAATCCGTCTGCTTTTTGCCTCCCTTTAACATAAAAAAAAGTCGGTGCCAAGCCAATTTAATACTTACTTATAATATAATTATTACTTGTGGTTACCCATTGGTCGAAACTCGACTATAATAAATTTTAATATCTTGTTTATAAGAACGCCATCTTCATTTCTCACAAATAACTACTTTGTTTCCAAACTTTTTAGTGCGCCATCTGTGTTTTATCGTTATATTTTATTCGTTGTTTGTGTGTGCCAAATGCATGGTAGTGTGGGTAATGTTTTATTTATTGCATCTTATTTTTATTTTTTTAATTTTTTAGCACTTGCCCTGTGCTTGGGATAAATTTCTATAAATTTTAAAGAAAAAAAAATTGCCCCAGACAGGATTTGAACCTGTAACCTTTCGTCTCAAGCCGACGAATGCTCTAACCAATTGTGTTACTGAGGATTCAAGTCCCGTGGCGAAATTTTTAATTCCTTTCTAACCCGTTAACGCGGGTAGTTATGTCCTATAGATACACAATTCTGAGTACCCACCAAATGAGTTCATCATTACAGATGAAATTCATATTTTAGAATGGCCATAACTTTCGTTTCTCGCAACGTATTTTTAATTTTTTAGCACTTGCCCTGTGCTTGGGATAAATTTCTATAAATTGAATTTGAATCCTCAGTAGCTCAATTGGTTAGAGCATTCGAGCCTGAGACGAAAGGTTACAGGTTCAAATCCTGTCTGGGGCGAAATTTTTTCTTTTATTTATTGATTTAATGTACTTTATAAGCATTATTATTGAAAAATATTCGCGTTCTGCACTTCTCCTACACACAAACTATAAGTGTGCCAAATATTATACCCCTGCGGTCGCGCAATTTTCGTAAAATGGGGTCAAAAGTTTTGGCATCACGTATTAATATATAAATTAGTTTAAGGCTTAGCACCGAATAACCGAATATTTTTGGCAGGAAGGCACATGGTCTATTCTGCAAAGAAGCCCGGACCAACGCGGGGAGAACCAGCAGAATTGCCACCACTGTCATTATTACCAGAGGAATAAATGTTCCCATCTCCTTATTCCATACACACCGTCATAAGATGGCGTCACCGATCATAAAAGGTTATAGTAATAAATACATACACTAGTCAAAGTTGACTCTTGTTTGGTCCGCAATCAGGTCACGACCATTTCAGCGAATGCAGGCCTTTGTGACTAATACACGAAAATATATTATTTTCCATTATATTTGCGCCGCTCGAATGTTTTGAGATGAATCATTCATGAATCGTGAAATTTAAGCGTGGGCTATGAATCAGTACTATACTATTATTTACTCCAGTTTTGTCCATTTCTGTTGTCCTAGTAACGTCAGTGCTCATCAAAGTTTCTCTTTAAAACTCTCTCTTCGCCCCAGACAGGATTTTAATATTGTGCCTATTAGACTCAAGCCGACGAATGCTCCAAACGTTTGAACTACTGAGGATTCAATTCAGGTGGCGAAATTTTTAATTCCTTTCTGACCCTTTAACTCGGGTAGTTATTTCCTTTAGATACACAGTTCTGGTAAGCCTATGCTCGCCTTTTACGAGCTGCCTAGCAGGCAGGCAGATGGTCTATTCTGCAAAGGAGCCCAAAGGAGGAGGAACAAATCATAATATTATTTACTTTACTGGTAGAGTATTTCGACAACTCGCGCGGGTTATATTGTTGCGTCGGGAAACATTAATAAACCGATTTTAAATATTTTGTTTATTTGAAAGCGCGTAGTGTATTTCCGAGTTGACACTTAGTCCGGACCTGATGAGTGAATCTCAGGAAAATCGAAGGAAATCCTAAATTTTTGTATACCTAGATGAGTTAATTAGTTAGTAGTTGAAATACTAATTTATTTTTCAGTATTACTGCTCTTAAATAATTAACGGCCAATATTAATAATCGATAAAAGATACGGCTACTTCAGATTAGTAACCAGGCAACCAATGTTTTTAATAATTAACAAAAAAACTCTGTTAGGTCTATCTCTATCTGTAGATGTGTTATTAATGTTGGACGTAAGCTAACAACAAACTACAGCAATAATATCATACACTAAATTATCTTCATTTAAAACAAAACATGCCTCCCATCTTTAATGCTTTGCGGTGATAAATATTTTCAAGGCAACAATGTCATATACCCGTCGATATGAAGTACTTATCTACGTGCAACGAGCGATTGGCACAAGTTACGAGGAAGAGCCTTCGTATTGCGTCGGGTAACATTAATTAGGCATTTAAGTTCATCAGCCGTTTTCAAGTTCATCCGGTGACCTTCTAACGATACAGTTCAATGATTCAATCATACCAGCTGACGGTTTTTGCAGTTTTTTTATAGAAGAATGTTCAGTATGACGACAATCTTATCTGACGGAAAGATATTGTAATGAAAGATCGAGCTATGCTAAGTATTTCAAAAGTATACTCCCCATAAATAGTTTACTCCCCGTGTTGGTCCGGGCTCCTTTGTAGAATAGACCATCTGCCTTCTTTGCCAGGCAGCTCGTAAAAGGCGAGCATAGGCTCACCGTCACTAACATCGAGACATCTGACTAGATTGTAGCGCGACGCGAAAAGCAGCGACTCGCCCGGATTGGTACCACCGCCTTACCTATTCCTGCCGCCATAACGTCATGACGTGTTCTGGTTCGGAGGGTAAGGTAGCCGGTAAACTTACTTTTGCTCGAGGCCTAACATTCCGGCCTTAGGTTGGCAACGCACCATTACCACCTATGGTGTCTCTAGGCGGCGGAAATTTCTTACCATCAGTAAATCCGTCTGCTTGTTTGCCTTCCAATATCATAAAAATAAAAAAGTAAATAAATAAATGACAGAAAGCTATTGTAATTAAAGATCGAGATATGCTAAGCTAAGTATTTTAAAGAGAAGTATATTAAGCTAGAAGCAGTTACTCTTGCTTTGAGCAAACCCAAAATTTCAATTTTCAGAAAATGCTTCTTCAGGAAGTGTATTGTGTGTGTTGAGCTTATGCGTCCTTGTAGTGTAGGGATATAAAAAATCGAATCTATACTTGCTATCGTCGGCACTTGGTGGAATTCCATTGTATAGACACGTTTTTATGTAGTTAACACTTGTACTTATCCACAATATTATACAAATATGTAAATAAGTACAAGTGTTAACTACAAAAAAACGTGTGTATATAAAAAATCGCCTTGTATTAAGATGAAATTCCAATAAAAACGCATAGTTCAACCACTCTACAGCGAAGTTAAAAGGCATAATGATATCTATGGTTGAACAAATATCACATTTCCCTTATTGCAAAGGTTTTTTTTTATGATATTGGAAGGCAAATACGCAGGCGGATTCCCTGATGATGCCAAACGTGGTAAAGGTGTGTGGCCGACCTCAGGCCGGGATGTTAGGAATCGAGCAAGAGTTAGTACCTAGTAAGTAAAAGTAAATAGAAATATAGGTTTCAAGCTTTTAAAAAACTTACGAAATGTGGTGTGCAGTACTGTTATATATATATTAGGTTCAGAGGGTAAGGTAGCCGGTAAACTTACGTTTGCACGAGGCCTAACATCTCGGCCTCAGGTTGGTAACGCACCATTACCGCCTTTGGTGTCTCTAGGCGGCGTGAATGTCTTACCCTTAAAAAAATCCGTCTGCTTGTTTGCCTTCCAATGCCATAAAGAAAACGTACATTACGCTATAAACCGACTGTACTTGTAAAAATTGTGCCACCGGTTAGGAATATTCTAAGGAGATATGGAAATTTGCAATATTAACCGCAAAACGGAGAAGGGTAACGACTTCTGGCCATCGAATATGCTGCAATACAACGAATGTGTTGCACAAAACTTGTATCGGGAGAATCGTCACGATTGGGCTTTTTATTAAGCATAAGGGTTTATGGACCTTTTGTATGATGCAATTTCAGTGTTAATTTAACCACAAATATTAAGAGTGGGATCTGGAAAAATACCTTTATTATAAGTCAGTATTATCATATAGGTCATAATATCAACTCGAAACTTGGAAGTAATTTAGTCCACGTTTATCAATGAGATGATCTGTGTTTAGATAAGATTATCTCATGAAGACAAGATTTGCAATATTTTTATATATAATAAAAATAGCTACGCTAATTAGAACCGACTTCAAAACTAAAAAATAATTTATTATTTTTTAGTTTTGAAGTATTTAACCTATTAGTAAATAGCACACATTGAAGTAATATGTAGCATAAAATTAATATCAAATCTTTATTATTTTTTTACTTTTGAAGCCGGTTTTAATTAAAGTAGTTATTTTTATTTAATACTTTTAAGTTTATTGCTGATATGATTAAATTTAATAAAAATTAACATCGGGATAGGTGAAAATGCTAATAAAATAAAAACTAATGGGCCTACCTAAATCTATTTTTTATGGGACCAATTCGGAACTGATCCGCATCAAACAAAAAAAGAATTACGTAAATCGGTTCAGAAACAACGGAGAAATCGGTGTACATACATAAAAAAATATACTGACTGAATTGATAATCTCCTCGTTATTTTGAACTTGGTTAAAAATCAACTGCTGCTCTCACTAAAACTTGATAACAATTTGGCTAATTATGGTTTGAACTATTTGTAGAAGTCCACGGATTTTTCAAAAGATAAGAAAAAAGGAAAAACTGCGATGAAACTAGTAAATACATTTTAAGTTTTTCCATCCATCCATATCGCTTCTGTGGTCTAGCGGTCCGGGTGTTGGACTTGACTGCATGAGGTCCCGGGTTCGAATCCCGGGTCGGTCAACAAAAAGAAAATTGGATTTTTCCAATTTTCTAATAAAAAAATGTTGGTCGGGATTGGAAATGTGCCCAGTTGGCGATAGGCTCATCACATCACATTGTGGGACTTAGTGTCTTCGGCTAGTCGTGGGTGCCTTGGTTGTACCTCTGCCTACCTCTTCGGGGATATGGGCGTGAAGATACTACTTTTTTTTCGCCGGGACAGCTAGTTACTTATAAGTTTTGACGCAATCGAGAGAAAATCTCAGTTTTTCTTACTCATTGAACTTTGTATAATTGTTGCATGTCTGTGTGTAAGTAAATTTTGGTGACATTTTGTAAAATTTTGTTGAGTTAAAGTGCATAAGTCAAGTATTCATGCAGGAATTAGTGTACTGAGTATTTCTTCATTGCCAGAGCTTGAGTAAGGAATCCAACGCCTCACCCAGGAGGCTAACATGACTTTCTATGACGACTTTTGTCTAATTTTAAACAATTTTTCCGATTTTGCTAAATCGGTTAATTCGAAGCAAAAAACGTGACTAATGGCAGACAAAAAATAATTTAGTTGTAATAAAAATTAATTGAGGTAATGTTACATTTTCCTCACCACAAAATTCTAGAGATCATAAGTAAAATATATAGAAAACATGATACTATCATTAACTTCAATTTAACCAGATAATATATTGAAGTTTTAATTGTATCAGATATATGATATATAAATGATTCTTTGTTACTTGTTTGTAACTTATTTTAGATTCATGCCATCTTTTTCAAATAAAACAAAAACAAAAGAGATGGAACATTTTAGACATGTTTATAATTAACGTTTTCGGAGTGACCGATAAAACGCCCGTAGTGTGTAAAACGTCTGTCAGGAGTGCCTTGGTTGTACCTCCGCCTATCTCTTCGAGGATATGGGCGAGAACATACTTTTAATAACCAATTGAGCAACCTCTTGTTAATGTGTATAGGTTGCGTTGTGTACGCATTGTTTGAGAATTATAAGTTAATACGTATTATAAATTCATAAAAGTAACTTTAAATTTTAATGAACACTTCTTGAAAAGGTGCAGATTCCTAGATCTGCGAAATTAATTGCGTTTCGTAATTAATTAAACTAATTATGAATGTATAAATTTTTGTAAGTTGCTATGTGGATTCTTAATTATATTATTTTCAACTAATTCAAAAAGCAATAAGATACGTTTCTAATACTGTACCGACTTTTTAATTAAACCAAAATATGTGTTTAATGCAATGTGCCTCTTTCTTTATTTATAAGAATTATTATTTATTATTCATGACTTCAGGATGGTTAATAAATTAATTTCTTTTTTACAAGTGTGATATTACCAATTTCTTTTTTTTTTTGAGTTATGTAAGAAATAAATTAATATTACTGGACAAGTTAAACAAATTACTCTAACACTTAAAAAATAAAAATTATGTTATGTTACGAGTATATAGGTTATAATTAACGATATTAATACATGAAATACTTAAATATATACCAGAAAAAAAAACTTAGCAAATACACCAAGAAATGCAAACATAGACGTTTATCGCACAAATGCTTACCCCAGTCGGGAATCTAAGCCGCGCCTCACGGTTGGTCGATAGCGTTAGGCGTACGCTAACCACTCGGCCACATTTCATTAAAAAATCAAACACTTTTTAAAAATCAAACAGGTGAATCTTTACACACCATAAATGTTACTGTTACGTCGTTATCTTTTGGCCAGGATGTTGTGCCACGTATGCAAGTTTACTGGCTACCCTATCCTACGCGCACGGAACACAATTATAGCTAGTTGACGTTATAGCGGCAAAAAAAAATCTACAATAGAAGACTGACTGCGCTGACGAAATAATCCAATATCTATCAGTGGGTGATGGGTACTAGCTGAACGCCAAAACCTCTCATTTTCCGGAAACACGTTTGTAGGATAATATTATTTCTCGTTTAAAAAATTACTTTGCAAATTTGTACAAAAAAAAGTTTATTTTACTAGCTTTTTTATGACTATCAAACGGAAAGTACCTCCTATTTGTAAGTCATTACATTTCTCATACATTACTAGCCGACCCGGCAGACGTTGATCTGCTAATTTTTTTTACTGTGTTTCACCCTCATCACTTAGGGCGACACAAATAGATATTAGCCGATTCTCAGACCAACTCAATATGCTCACAAAATTTCATGAGAATCGGTCAAGCCGTTTCGGAAGAATACGGTAACTAACATTGTAACACGGGAATTTTATATATAAGACTGGCTGATCCGGCAGACATTGTTTGCTATATTTTTAAAGTGATTTGGATTGGAACAATCCAATTTTATTTTTGTTGGCCGATCCGGAATTCGAACCATGAAGTCACACTTGGACCGCTAGACCACAGAGACGATTAAATATTTTCATTGTACATACATACATGTTTACATATTTTCACGCCAAGTCCCTTACGGGGTAAGCAGAGAGTATCGAGTGCTAGACCTCAGGATCCTGACAAACCTGTCTGACCTACTTTACATTCATTACCCTTTTCATACTAACACGCCGGTTTCGGAGACTCTTGATACCATCCTCGGATAATATCCGAGTGATCTGATCGTGGAATGTCTACGTTGGTCTCCATGGGTACCTACATCCATCCACATTTGCATTGATATCTGCTTTGCCAATCTTTCATCTGTCATTCTTTTCACACGACCGAACCAGCGGAACAGCCCTTTCGCATTTTAGCACCAACACTTTCTTTCAATCCTACTCTCTCTCGGATTTCACTGTTACGAATGCGTTACGAAGTTACATTGTAAGTATTATTTAATACGAATTTTGCCATTTCAAAAAACGTGTATAATTTGCACTCAATTTGAATAAAACTGCATTTATTCATTTACCTCGCTTCATTTGAGCTTTTAGCTTTGGCACAGAACGAAACATCTCCTTTTATTTCGCAATTCGCATCCTTTCACGTCCTTTTACTTTGTTCCGGACCCGCATGTAACAATGCACTGAGGTAATTACCACGGTAATGATACACCGCAACGCTTCCTCTTCTCACTCATCAGCACTTTTATATAAGTACGCCATTGTTCCTTACTCTATACTCGCCATTCTGTATTATTAACTTTTACGGATCATTCAGTCGTAAAAAAACGAATGTACCTATTCAATCGGAAAAAAAACGCATGTATTCAATATATTCAAGGAAGATAATTGTGTGTTTAAGATACTATATGAGATAAGTTCTCCATGGGAACCAATTATTATATCGGCATAAAAAGTACCTTTTAAAAAAACCTATTTCACTAATATTATAAATGTGATAATTTTAATGTTTGTTTGTTACTCCTTCACGCAAAAACTGCTTAACCAATTTTCATGAAATTTGGCAAACACATAGGGGGTAACTTGGGTTAATAAATAGTTTCTATCACGAAAAAATTTTCCTGTGGGACCACGCGGGCAACAGCTAGTAACATATAGTACGTGTCATGAGAACCATACATCGTAACCCGTTTTATATAAATATTGAGACATTCTTTTATGTGACAGGTCAGCGAAAAAGCACACGGATGTCCTGATGGTAACAGATAGCCGTAGCCTATAGAAACCATAGATGTTGAAGGTGCGTCGCCGTTGACCCGGAATTACAGTCATTTTTAGGAATAGGAAGCCCAACCAGGGCAAGTTGCTACACAGCACTCTACCAAAAGTAGTCTTGTTAGTAATGACCTATATTTTAACCAGTGCTCGCCTCCTACGAACTGCCTGGCAGAGAGGCAAACGGTCTATTCTACTTAACATACCCGGACCTACACTGGAGACATTGTCATGTCTTAACTATGAATATTGCTTTTTCAAATTTTGTCATGTTATATATATATATATATATTTTTCTTTATAATAATCCTTCTGTCTTTCACTAATACAACAAAAAAATCAGCGAAATTGGTGAACATGTAATGGCATGACGCGAAGATCAAGGAAAATGGGAATTCATTTTTAAACAGCTGGACCAATTTGGTCAATATTTCGCATGTACATTTCAATAGGTTACTGGATTGTTGAAAACACAATACTATGTAGTGATATTGTCGGAAAAAATACGAAGCCATTGTAGGTTTTGGTAGTTCAGTGCTTACGTATCTATACATAGTATAAAGCAAAGTCGCTTTTCGCGTCTGTCTGTATGTATGT